>JAAIIK010000068.1:1053862-1069612 GCA_014706435.1 Silurus glanis | reverse complement strand
AAGAATACTAAAAAGAAAGAAAGAATGCTAAAAAGAAAGAAAGAAAGCTAAAAAGAAAGAAAGAAAGCTAAAAAGAAAGAAAGAATGCTAAAAAGAAAGAAAGAAAGAAAGCTAAAAAGAAAGAAAGAATGAATGCTAAAAAGAAAAAGAAAGAAAGAAAGCTAAAAAGATAGATAGATCGATCGATCTACAGAGGTACCATTGAGAGCATCTTGAGCAGCTGCATGACTGCCTGGTTTGGGAACTGCACCGTCTCGGATCGAAAGACCCTACAGAGGATCGTGAGGACGGCTGAGAAGATCATCGGATTCTCTCTCCCCTCAATCATGGACATTTACACCACACGCTGCATCCGCAAAGCCAACAGCACTGAGGACGACCACACACACCCATCTCACACACACACACTCTTCACTCTTCTACCATCGGGAAAGCGGTTCCGAAGCAGTCACTGTGTGACTGATCTGTACAACTCAACACACAATCGTACTCACTGCACACATCCATGCCCATATTATATCACCTCATTACAACAAACTGTTTACATGCTGTTTTTGCACATCTTTTCTTGACTGCTGCTATTGCTTTTTTTGCACAAACCATTTTGTTTACATTTTTGTTTTATTACAATGTTCACTCCTGTACTCAGTTCTCTTTTACACACCGCACTGTGTGATATACAGCAGGTTTACTAGCGGTGCTATTTAGTATTTTGTGTATTTGTCCTACACTGTCTTGTGTTGTCTTGCACTGTCTGCACCAGGTTGCAATTTATGTGGCGAGGACACTTACCGTTCCTTAGCTCTGTGTTTTCTGTCACGTAGATTTATGTTGTTTATGTAGCACCAGGGTTCAGGAGGAACGTTGTTTCATTTCACTGTGTACTGCGTCAGCTATATATGGTTGAAATACCAATAAAAGCTTCTTGACTTGACTTGAGACAGATATTGCAGTTTAGCATCTACCAAAAGTGCAAATACAGTAATCCCCTGTTTATCGCTGTGGTTACGTTCCAAAACCGTGAAAAAAGGAAGCCACCCCAAAAATGCCTTTTCTTTTATTGTTTAAGCTGTAAATCATCCTCCCACACACAATAAAACATTTGCAAGAATATAAAGCGATGAACTGTAAATTCGTACAGTACAGTATACAGATCTGTAGTAGCGTAGCCTCTGCATAGTTTCTCTGCTTGTTTATTGGTTGAAGTGTCCTATGATGTCAGAAAAAGGTTGAGATAAAATTAGTTATGCGGCAAAATGCAATTCCGCGATAAACCGGGGGCACGAGATTCGAAGTGCGGTAAAGTGGGGGATTATTGTAGTAGCAATTGGAGACCTTTCTGTATTTCTTATGAACTTTAAGAGAAAAAAAAATGCAGATAAAGCTGCTATAATGTAACTGAATTACAGAAAATAACTTCTTATGGATGTTTTTACAAAAGAACATATGGATTAAAAAAATACAATAGGTTGACCCTTAATAATTCTTCTTTCGGCTGCTCCCATTAGGAGTCCCCACAGCGGATCATCCGTTTCCATACCCCCCTGTCCTCTACATCTGCCTCTTTTAAACCAACTACCTGCATGTCTTCCCTCACCACATCCATAAACCTCCTCCTTGGCCTTCCTCTTTTCCTCCTTTCTGGCGGCTCCATCCTCAGCATTCTCCTACCGATATACCCCATGTCCCTCCTCTGCACATGTCCAAACCATCTCAATCTCGCCTCCCTCACCTTGTCTCCAAAACGCCCTACATGCGCTGTCCCTCTAATAAACTCATTTCTAATCCCATCCATCCTCGTCACTCCCAACGAAAACCTCAACATCTTCAGCTCTGCTACCTCCAGCTCCACCTCCTGTCTTTTACTCAATGCCACTGTCTCTAATCCATACAACATCGCAGGTCTCACCACAGTCCTATAAACTTTCCCTTTCACTCTTTCAGATACCCTTTTATCACAAATCACTCCTGCCACTCTTCTCCACCCTGCCTGCACTCTTTTCTTCACTTCTCTAACAATAGGTTGACTATTAATAAAAAAATAAAAAAAATAAAAAATAATAAAAAAAAAATAATAATAAGTTGGCCAATTTCTGTAGTATAACAAATTACATTTGAGCAAGGTTAATGCTGCCCACAAACGGACATTACTTTAAAATAAATCATGTATAAGCTTATTAGGATATGATTATATAATATTAATAAAACAGAATGACTCAAGCTTTCCAAGACTTCAAGTTCTTTTTCTGTAGAAACAATTCAAATGTGATTTGGCACCAAAATTTCCCAAAATGCATTAGAAAGTATGTGAATGAAAATTTTTATTCCGAGTTGTACTTAATGTTCTCCTGAATGTAGACTTCTATGAAACACTACTCATGAGACAAGTTGAGGGGTCAGTGCTCCGTTAATCTGCTCTGAAATCATGAAACATAAATCGTGTATCTACTTGCGGTTTCTGTGGGTATATTATAAAAGATCCTTCTCTTTATCGTACATCAATGATGATCAATATTTTCAGGGTTGGTCCTGAGCATGTGCAGAAGTCTTGAGTATCTGTGCGGTTGTTTTAGATACACTGAAGTCCCGTAGGTTTGAGTGAGTTCAAGCAACCTCCCAAACACAACAAATATCTCCAGGCCCAATAGTTTATGCAACAAAAAAAAAAAAAAAAAACAGCAGTATGCCTTATAAAGTATCAGCAATGTAGACTAACAGAGAAAGAGACGGAGAGAAATAGAGGCAATATGCTAAAAGCAGTATGTCATGTAATCCATCTACAGCAGCGGCCCCCAACCTTTTTTGCGCCTCAAACCGGTTTAATGTCAGACAATATTTTCACGGACCGGCCTTTAATGTGTGGCGGATAAATACAACAAAATAAAATGATACGAGCATAAAAACTGGTATTTTCTAAATATAATAATAAACGTGAATCCTCTGCATTGTTTTTTGTTCATTTTGCTCGCTTGGGGGTTTGAATTTAGCGGTAATGTATTATGTGTTAGCGGACAGAGCCCCTTTAAGAAGGTAGCGGATGGAGGTAAGACTTGTGACCGAGGCATCATCACATGCATAAAGAGTGAGTCATAGACAGATGTGGTGGAGAGAATCCAGTAATTTTCCAAAATAAAACAGTTTAGAATCAGATAATAAATAAAACGGAAATAACGTAAGTTATGTTTTCTTTCTGTGCGGCCCGGTACCAATTGACCCACAGACCGGTGCCGGTCCGCGGCCCAGGGGTTGGGGACCACTGGTCTACAGTATTTAAAAAGCAGTAAAATGAATAACTTCAACAAAACACTATTAAAGTATTTAACTTTGTTTACCATAATTTTGCACTTTTATTAATGACTAAACTTTAATAGCACATTAACAAATATGCAAACATCACACCTGGAAATGAAATGTGAAATGTCTATGCTGACTATATACACTGTATGGAGAAAAGCAATCGGATACCTGATTTTCCCAGCCATATGTGGTTCTTCCAAACTGCTACCACAACATTAGTGGCACACAACTGTATAGGACGCCTTTGGGTGTGGTAGCATTACATTTTCCATTCACTTGAACTAGGAGATCCAAACTTGTTCGAACATAAATTATATGCTTTACATGGGTTAGAGTGGAAGATCCCCTGCTATAAAGCGCTGATCTCACACCAAGTGAATACACTTGGGAGATGAGGAGAGAATACACACTCCTCACCTCCCCTACATCAGTACCTGACTTTACTAACACCCTTGTGGCTCAATGAGTCAAAATCTCCACTTCTCCAAAATCTTGTGGAACATCTTTCTCAGAAGAGTGGAGGTTTTTATAACAAAAATGTGGACTAAACGTGGATTGGGATATTTAAAAAAAGCACATATAAAATATATGGTCAGGTGTCCACAAACTTTTGTCCCTAAACTTTAAGTGGTGCCCTGAGATAAACTGGTGTTCTATATTGAGTGGTTAATGAAGATGAATACATTTCTGTTCATGTCTTTGTAAAATAAACTTTGTACTTAGTATATTAATATACACAATTGTTAACATGTTAGTCAGATTTTGCCATTTTATACAAATCAACCTACAAAACATTTTCTCTCTTGCAGTACACATGATTTATATGATGGTATTAGTGCAGGGAAAACACACGCGTTAATGATCGTGAATCTAACTGAATTTTCTTGGTGAAATCAAACCCGGCTTCCTGGACTTGGGCACCATCTTGTGGTCCACATCTTGTGGTCCACAAATGCAATGAAACAGACCGAATCACTCGGTGGCCAGTGGTACACCGACCTGATCCCTACACACTTTCATTAAGTGCACAATTACTGATTTGAACCAAATTGGGGGGAAAAGAGACACTTAAGACCTCTAGTGACCACTTTATCATGGCGACGGATCATTTTCAGCTCGGACATGTTACTCTGTAGTTTTATCTTTTGAGTGCTGAAAACTCTTTCACAGAAATGTATAAATCGGTGGACCAGAAAGGAACTAGATCTTTTTCTGGCACAATACTATTTATATTCAACCATCACTGCACCCTTTCTCAGTTCTGATCACAGTGCTGTACACTGATGGATATTTTTGGCTGGTGATTTGTATCTCAACCATTGCACCTGAAACACTTGTTGCATCACTATTTAAAAAAAGTCACAATTTATTTATAAAGCACAAATGTTGACCAAAGTGCTAAAACAAATAAATATTCAAATCAGGTTTATTTGTCTAGCGTTTTTAGCAAGAGACACTGTCCCAAAGCAGCTTTATAGAGATTTGAATTTATAGGTTGGTGCCTATAAAAGTTTGCCAGTGGCGTCTGTGGCAAGAAAAACACCCTGATGGTATGAGAAAGAACCCTGAGAGACCCACACTCAGAAGCTCATGCTCATCTGGGTCACGCAGAATTTCCATTTTATTATATGTTTTATAAGACATGACTTGAAATCGTTTAAATTCGGTTGGGACTTGATGTGGAACCGCAGGGGTTCTCTAGTTTTATTTTATTCATTTGGAGTTATGTACACTGTTAAAGAGTTTAATTCTCCCAAATGCACTCCTTTAGGGTTTAGGGACCGAGTATGGCTCTTGATGACATCATAAAGGGTGGAATTCCTTGTATGGGCACTTCTCATGGAAGAGTGCATGCACACAGCAAGAGCACCCCATCAACGTGCTTCATTTATTCATTGCTCGAGAACAGTGTCTCTAAAGAAGTGTGTTTTTGGATGTGAGCGGCACGTGCTGGTGACTCTTTAGCTCCGCCCACATCACGACTCCAGGAGCTCCGCTGTTTTTGGAGACGAGCATAAAGCAATATCTCCCCTTTGTAAATCTGATGCTGTGTGTGATATATGCTGGTGCTTACTCATCTCCAACCTCTATTGAGCCCATCAATGAATCCACTTCAGTTTGCCTACAAACCTGGCATTGGACTGGAAGATGCAGTCATTTTCCTCCTAAATAAAGCTTTTTCACACCTGGAAAAGGCTGAAAGCACAGTGAGAGTCATGTTTTCTGACTTTTCCAGTGCTTTTAACACCATCCAACCTGCGCTCCTGAGGGATAAGATGGTGTACATGGAAGTAGACCATCATCTGTCTACCTTGATACTGGATTACCTCACAGACCGACCACAGTATGTGAGGAATTGTGCGCTCCTGAGGGATAAGATGAGTCTGCAACACTGGAGACCTGCAGGGAAAGGTTCTGGCCCTGTTTCTCTTCACTGTCTACACTGCAGACTTCATGTTTGGCTCAGCAAACTGTCACCTGCAGAAGTTCACTGATGACTCTGCCATCATCGGCCTGCTCACCGATGATGATGATGATGATGATGATGATGATAATGATGATAGGGAGTACAGAGGACTAATCCAGAACTTTGTGGACTGGTGCCAACTGAGCTACCTCCAGATAAACGTGGAGAAAACCAAAGAACTGGTGGTGGATTTCCGTAGGCACAAACAAACTTCATTACCACCAGTGAACATTCAGGGGAAGGACATTGTGAGAGTGGACTCTTACAAATACCTGGGTGCTCATCTGAACAGCAAACTGGACTGGACAGACAACACCGAGGCAATTTACAAGAAAGGACAGAGCAGACTCTTTCTGCTGAGGAGACTACGGTCTTTTGGAGTGCAGGGAGAGCTAGTGAAGACCTTTTTTGACTCTGTGGTGGCCTCAGCCATCTTCTATGGTGTGGTCTGCTGGTGCAGCAGCATCTCTAATGCAGAAAGGAAGAGATTGGACAAGCTGATTAGGAAGGCCAGTTCAGTCCTGGGGATTCCCCTGGACACTGTACAGGAGGTGGGAGAAAGGAGGATGGTAGCTAAACTATCATCATTGCTGGAGAACGACTCTCATTCCCTGTATGAAACAGTTTCATCTCTAAGCAGCTCCTTCAGTGACAGAATGTTACGTCCGAAGTGTCTGAAGGAGACTAGTATGCTATTCGTCTATTCGACTTTACAATCAGTGCTGCTCCCAGTGAACCAGTCACCATAATACACACTGTTATTGTGTTTTTAACTGTGCAATAATAACAATAACTAAGTTTTCTATGCAATGAACGTACAATACCACTCATTTAAAACCGTGCAATATTACCTATGTGCAATATGTTTGAAAGCGTAACTACTTATTGGTGGGTTCTTATTCTTTTGTATTTATACACTGTAATATATATATAATCTTATTCCTGCATACACAAGACGAGTGTAATGTAAGTGTAGCTGATAAAAGTGTCTGTCATCTGAGAGCTTGCAGTCTTTGCTCTATTATATAAAACAGCAAAAAAACACAGTGGAAAGTCAAATAATCTACAGTATTTCCCAGAATACATGCAATCATTAAACAAATGAAGACTTTTTTTTTTTTGTTTGATTATTTGCATATTATTTTAAAAACCAGTCATCTGTCGACAGAGACAAACAATTATAAACAATGACCAGTTGTAGATGGTTGTAAACATCAGGGTGTCGCTACAGGGGGAAATAAATCAATATTATACACAATTGAGAGTTTCTACATAATGATTACTTCGTCTGCAGGAGGAGGATTTTGCTTTTCAGTATCTAAACCCCCCGATAATGGAGCTAAAGCTGCCCTAAGACACATGACGAAGCCACTCACCATCTTCTTGTTATCTGTGGTTCTGTTGGACTGCCTGGACATGGTGTATTGCGTTACAGCTTTTGTGCTCGTAGGTTCCAAGATATATTTTATTAACCTGCTCTTGAAATACACTGATCGTGTTCCTGTATCGCTTTCAAACCGACTTCCTGGTTCACTTCCGCATCGCAGAGGTCATGTGGTTCGCCTGGGATTTGTAGTTTGTAGCGCGCACGCAGGATCTCAAAGATGTGCTAAAAAAGAGAACATCGTCTCACTGAATAAACAAACAAACAAACAAACATACACAATATTAATAATAATAATAATAATAATAATAATTATAATAATAACATAATTAAAAAAGAGACACTTAAGACCTCTAGTGACCACGTTGTCATGGCGACGGATCATTTTCAGCTCCGACATGTTACTCTGTAGTTTTATCTTTTAAGTGCTGAAAACTCTTTCACATTTTATTAAATTTTTTTATTTCATACTTTCAGAGTTATGTACACTATTAAAGAGTTGGATTCTCATGCTAAACATGGCCAAACTAAAAAAAAAAAAGATTGTTAATAATAATAATAATAATAATAATAATAATAATAATAATAATAATAATAACATTAATATTTACATTGATAATAATAAAATAGATAAAGAAGTAAACTAATAATAAACAAATAATTAAATAGGAAATAATAACCAACCTACCCATAAAACTATAATAAAAATACACACGTTAATAATTAATAAATATATAAATAATACCCACTAATAATAATCATATTCATACTTCAGTCACAACAATATTATTAATCATTATATTAATAATAATAAAAATAACGAAATAAATAATAAAAAAATAAACACGTATAATAAATTAATAGATAACGACAACAACAACAACAACAGCAATAATAATAAATACATCAATCAATCAATAAACAAACTAACAAACAAATAAATAAATCAATTCCACAACTCTCCAAAAGATGGCAGTGTACGCCAATACACAGGATACAGGCCTTAGTGACGTGTTGTTCACAAAAGAACCGGTTCCCTATATATGTGAGTCGTTTAGAATGTGCTCACATATATGAGTCGTTTTCATCTTAACATCAGCAGATGTAGGCAGCCCCGAAATTTGCATTGTAATTTAATTAAAACATCTCCGTTATGTTAGCATGGATGCGTTTATCTTCATAAACTGCTTTATTGTGGTCAGGGTGGAAGTACTGCTTTTTATTCTTAAACTGAGCCTGACCTGACTTTCTAACAAAATTTCCATCCCCATTCCCATGTTGTAGGAATCCCATCCCTTATAATGTGGAATTTCCATCTGTATTGATGTAGCGAGCCATACATAATGTGAAAAAAACCTAAAACAAACATTTGGTTATTTCCAAATAAAACATGGGAAAATAAGCATTTAACACAAACCCCACGGTTAACGTATTTCAGAACTACATTTGAAATCATATATTATGGTCAAAATGAAAACCGGCCCTGCACAACATCACCAGCAAGAAGAAGAAGAAAATAATAAAACAAATAAAAAAATTGGGACGGCAGCCAATGAACAGCAATCAATCTCACTAAAATGTGGATATGAATAATAGATGCTTTGTGGCTGTTTTGAAGGTATTCAGCTTTGTGAAATTGAATGGAATTATGAATTCCACCAAGTATTAGGAGATTTGAGTGTAAAACGTACTTGACTCTTTTAACTAGACATTGACTCCAACCATACATCAACTCAAGTGGTCGTTTTGAGTCCTTTGGTTTTAAGGAGAAAAATTCCTCCCTGAGTGATAAAGAACAGTCTGCATGCATAAATCTAAGAATATAACAGAGTCTAAAATGTTCTACACAGAAGAGTGGGCCAAGATCATTCTGCAAGTGTATCCAACCTTATTAGGCATTTCAGGATGAGAATCATTGCTGGGAAAAGTATCACCAGTCTAATACTGATTTTGCTTTGCAGACTAAAAGAATAGCACATTTTACAAAGTGTGCCAGTAGTTCTCTGTTTTTCATTATTACTAAGCCCCATACACTCATTAAGCATCAATTGTGCACACTTTACACACTTGCTTACACCCTTTACACCATTATAAAAATGTACCCAACCTTTTGCACTGTGAACTTTATTATATTATTATTATTTTTCTTTTCTTTCTTGCGCTGACACTAGAAAACATTTGAAGTACAACTCTTTGGATGTACAACAAAACTGGTCCCTGTTTCTAGAGAGTATTGGGCTTAACCTAGCATTTCTGAAATGTTGCCATTTAATCAGTTTAAATATAAAGTTTTATTCCCCAACCTAATACCCTTAGGGCTAGTATATATGTTTTACAATGAAACATTTTGCAATAGCACTGAAACAGCTCTCAGCTGCAGCACAACTCTCTGCTGATTCAGCTTTATTTATTTTATAGAATAAAATGTCCTAATCTGGCTGTTCATTATCATCTATTTTCCTCACCATTGCTGCTACTCACATGATGTCCAGACTGAATGTGGAGAAACACTGAGAACACCTGAGAGAAAACCATATACCGTACTTTGTTCTATTCTTTAACATATCCTAAGACACTTTAGTGGGAAAGCAAAGAGGCAGACTGGGTTTACTGCACAGCGCAGTGTTACTTCAGGGCAGTGGCGGGCCGTGCATTTGGTACCTGAGCATTTAGTGGGGATATACCTGACTTAATCCACCTCTTAATACCACCACTATCACGTCGCAATTTTAGAAACCATTAATACTATACAAAAACGCAATATAACAACGAGTGGCATTACAGAGAGAGAGAGAGAGAGAGAGAGAGGCATTTCACATATGGAGGGTGAATACTATTTTACTAAAGCAAGCTCCAAACCTCTACACTACAACCACATCTGTGCCACGTACATCATCTGGAGCAGTTCAGAATCAATATTTCTCTAATAACATGACAAAAACATAAATTTTTTAAAATAAAATACAATCTACTCACCAGAGATGCAGACTCATAATTTGCTGGTGCAGCCAATTTCATGGAACAAATATTAGAATTTAGGTTGTAAATGTAGGTCAGTGCTTCTGATAGTGTTCAGGCCAGGAGAGAAGGCTTTGTGGCCCTGACCGCCCACCACTGATTCAGGGTGGTAACAGTAACTGCAGCTCACAATCGATTATTTTGATATAACAACATGCCCCATTAGGTTTTATTCTTCTTTCACCACAGCAATTTGACACGGATTATGAATTTAGACTGATCAAAGAAAGACACATCTTACTTTTATCATTTAATGCACCTTGCTTGAGAAAAGTTGAAACTAACTATTAGATTGGGCACTTTAATGTAAACTCTAAACTTTAATGTAAAGAGCTGCTGTTATAGTCAAGTCAAGTCAAGTCAAGTCAATTTAAGTAGGCTTTATTGTCATTTCAACCATATACAGTGCAGTACACAGTGAAACGAATCACCGTATCCCCAGGACCAAGGTGCTACAGCAAGCAACCTAAATGAACAAAAAGAACACAGATCTACACAGAACTCTAAACTAACAACACAAAGTGCACATGTGCAACATTTAGTGCAAAAAAAACCCCAAAAAACAACATAAGCGTAGACACAGTAACTGTCAAAAACAGTGAACTCAGCGACACTGTAGCACTGACTAGTACGGTACAGAAGGATGTGCATGTATATTGTTCATATAAAATAAATAAATGAATACTGTACATGTAAATATTTGGTTCAATGTAAACATTAGGTTAGAAATGAATCAACATCTAATGACTAATTATTCATATTATAATATTCAAATGTGTTCTCTAATAATGAATTCTAATGAAATTCCTAATAGAAAGTTAAGCAACATATCTACGTCTTGAGAAAGCCGAGGAAGGCCCAGCTCCCACCACCCATTCTCACAACGTTCTACACAGGGACCATTGAGAGCATGCTGAACAGCTGCATCACTGCCTGGTTTGGGAATTGCGATGTCTTGGATCGCAAGACCCTAAAGCAGATAGCCAGGGCAGCTGAGAAGATAACTGGGGTCTCCGTCATGGACACACTGCACACAACACACTGCATCTGCAATGAGAACAACATTGTGGCTGATCACACACACCTCTTACACACGCGCTTCACTCTCTTGTGGAAAAAACATTCAGTATTTACATGTACAGTATTTATATTTATATGCACAACTCATATGTTCTAACACAATAACACTAGTTTAGTGTAGGGTTTTGTGTTCATTCATGTTGTATTATGTAGCATCTTGGGTAACATTGTTTTTGTTTTTTGCATGTGTAAGCAGTAAGAGCACCCCCTTACATACAATAACAGAAGGCTATTATGGGTGATTACTTTGATGATGACTTTGAACCCAGCCATTAGGGAGGCACAAGCCAGTGCACTCTTAGTGCCGGTCACAAGCCCGGGTAAATGGGGAGGTTTGCGTTAGGAAGGGCATCCAGCGTAAAACATGTGCCAAATCAAATATGCGGATCACATTGATGATGACTTTAATGCTTTCTTTAACTGTATAGCATTCACACATCTTAATAAAATCCTAATGGACTGCATAATAGATCAAATACTGACCAGTGAAATACAGTTTGAACAATTAGGCCAAAAAAATGAAGGATTAAACTGAAATCTTTAATTCTAGATTATTGATAATCAGAAGTGGCAAAAGTACACACATCTTTCACTCAAGTAGAAGTACAGATACTCATGTTTTAGAAGACTCTGGTATAAGTTGAAGTACTGACTATACTTTTTACTCAAGTTAAAGTAAATAAGTTTGGGCTCTGACATGGCCCTGTTTTAGTGTCACACTGGTAACTGGACCTCACATCATATTTATATATTAAAGCAGAATAATTAAAAAAATATGTTTTCTAATGAATGTATCCAGGCTGAAAAACCACCATATAGAACACAAGCAGAGAAAAAAAGATGATGATCAGGTGATTAGGAATGTCGCTGTTCTCAGTCATGCCTTCTGTCTTGCTTGTTGTTAGCTTCATAGTTTAGCCGACATCTGTGGTGCGTGAGAGCCAGAACATGATACACCAGTGGTAGATTGAATAAAACACAATGACAAGATCTAGGTTGATGAGCTGAAAATGGTGCGTAATGAGAAGAAAATATTTTGATCATGTCACGAAATAAAATAAAACTAAAGTAACACGCCTGTTTTAAAAATGTAAGAAATAGAAAGTACAGATTTTTGTATAAAAAACGTAACAAGTGAAAGAAAAAGGTTTTCTGAAAAATAAATAGTGAAGTAATGAACTGATACCAGAAAAGCCTACTTAAGTACAGTAACGAAGTATTTGTACTTTATTACTTCCCATTTCTGCCGATAACACTTATGCTGGTCTTTTAATGATGAAAACTTGAAACGTTATAATGGGTATGTTGGAAAAAGACCATCATAAATTATTAGGATTGCTGGAATTAATCCAGGCTTCAACCGGTGCAGTAGTTATTACTTAATAAAAATTACACTCAATATTAAATTGCTGCTGAGAACAGTTTTTGAAATTGCACATGTATAATTTAACATGACAATATAGCCACATGCTGACAGAACCACGACTTAAAGATCCTGGTCGTTTATTGATTTCTTTGAATTACAAGTGGCGAACAGCCATACTGGAGTTTGGTCTGGAAAGTTAGAGTCATCAGAAACAAACAAACAAATAAAAAGAAAATAGCAGTGAATCAAAGTTGCGTGTTTTACCGAATTGGGTAGCTAGAATGAATGAAAGATTTTAGTCTAGGAGTAATGCAGGAGCTGGCTTAAGTTCGTTCCTAAAATCCATGGAGAAACATATTGTAGTGATATTAAGCCAAATATTTGGGCCCCTTTAACCTCTTATTCAGTTTCCATAAGTACAAATTGTTATGAATATGAGGCCATATTCATGTTCTGGAACATCTCTTTCTTGGAAAACCTTTTAAACATTCTTTCATTTATTCATACATTCCCGGTGAAAATATTACAAGGAAGTATCCTCAAATAGCACTCAAAATTCACACACTGAACATTGCACCATCTCTTCTTTCAGCTTGTAATACAAATAATGAACCGTAGTCAAAGTTAATGCATCCATCTGTTAAACATTAAACATTCATCTGACAGACTAATAAACCCTTCCTACACTCTGCAAACTTCAGCAGAAAATTCAACAGGTTCTCAATTTCTTCATTTTGCCTGAGTCTTGCCTTCACTTTTCTTCACTTGCCTGAGTGTGCTGTTCATAGCAAATGTACAGGAAGAAAAGTGTTCCAAGACTTTAAAACCTGAATTTATGCTTTCATTATATTGGCTGTATTCATTTCCTTAAGGCCAAGAATGTGATGCTTTAAATCCAACATCTAAACGAAAAAAATAAGCATAATTATTTATTAATACTTACAAATGTTAACCTGATACAGGCATATAGTTTAAACCAGTGTTCTGAATTAGAATAATTTATGACTTAAACTAAGTCTACTTGGTTCTTTAAAAATGACTATATAATACACAGCTCACAGATAAATATATACAGTAGTTGGGCATAACAATAGCCTTATGTGCACTTCTAAATGTATGCAGCTGCTGCTAAATATTGTTTAATTCGAGGTCAATGTTGATTTTAACGTACTGTATTATAGACCAGTACATACATACATATATACATATATACATCGACTCCTGTGTGCCATGACGTTTGTTTTGTAAGCTTTTATTAGACTACATTACATTTAATGAACATTATATTTCCAAAGAGCCAATTTCACAAGTTAAATCATTGAAACCAGATTACATTACAATCATTGTAATAGAGAATCTATTATATATCTGTATACCTGAAGTTGGTGCTTCTGAAAGGTTATCTGCGGTAGGTATATTTTCTGTTGTTTTCTTTTAAACATTACTGTCAATTCTTTATATTTTAATTTGTTTTACAATGTGAAATTGGTTATCACTTTGATTATCAGCATCAATTGTATTAGTCTCTGAGGTAAAAGTCACACAAGCCTCATCATTGTCTCTTCATTGTGAAATGATGCAAGGTCATCTGTAAACATTGTTCTCTGTTTTGTTGATGATTTGATTGCACATGAGCATTGTGGAGAATTTGAAAGCTGGTATCTGAACACAAATTTAACTGATTAAAAGTTAGGTTTGTTTTGTTACAGCTTACAACTCTCCAACAACTTGACCAATTTGTGAACAGACACGCTTAACTAATAAGGTTGAAGTCATAGTATTTAGGCGAGGTGACTGCTTTGATCAGATGACAAAGAATATAATTAGCAGAAAATCTTTTTTTGGTTAAAACCAAATAAAGTTTTTGACTGTCTACCAGAATTCACATACAGTATATAAACAATGTTTACATTTATGGCATAAGACATTTATGGCACAATACAAAGGACTTTATTCAGAATGAATTACAAAGAATTGATCAAAAAACACCTGCTCATTATACACCAGTGTTTTTAATCTCAAGCAAGCAACAACAGGAATCCAGTAGCAGACATGTAGCAATTGGGTAGTGTGTGAACACATCCTGTGGTCGTGAAAAAGATGTTAATCTGTTTCAGAGGGGTCAAATTCGCATTATTACAGGTAAAAAATGCATTATTAAAAATTGCAAGGATAGTGGTGAACCGTTCTCTTTGAGGAAAAAAAGTGGTCGGAAAAAATCTTGAATGATCGTGATCGGCGATCACTTAACGTGATCGGCGAACATGTTTGGTGAATTCAAATAGTAAAAAAACAAAACAGTAGAACTCACAACTATGATTAATAGTGAAAGTAAGAGCATTTCCACATGCATTAACTAGCTAAATAGGTAATAGGAAAAAAGGCTACAATTTGCTAGGGAGCATAAAGATTGGAATCTGGATCAATGGAGTCCAGATTTACACTATTCCAGAGTGATGGGCACATCAGGGTAAGAAGAGAGGTGGCTGAACTGATGCACGCATCATTCCCTGTGCCCACTGTACAAGCATGTGGGGGCAAAGCTATGATCTGGGGTTGCTGCAGTTGGTCAGGTCTCGGTTCAGCAATGTTATGTGCCCAATGAATGAGGCCAGCTGAGTACCTGAATATATTGAATGAGCAGGTTATTCCACCAATGTTTTTTTTCTTCCTTGATGGCACGGGCATATTCCAAGATGACAATGCCAGGATTCATTTTTAAATTGCGAAAGAGTGGGTTAGTTCAATCTAAAATGCAGTCTTATGCTTAATAATGGTGGGCAGAAGCTGGGCAAAGCACATACACACATGTCCGAATGTAGTAACACATGTAAACAGAAAAAAAAAAAAAAAAACTGTTAATGCACTTGTTTGCATCTCTCCCATAGCACTGAGTGATCTGTTTTTGAAGAGGTCATACCTCTTCCCTAATAAAGCATATATTTCTCTCATTTTAAAATGGATAATCACCCAAATGGTTGTGTAAACCTTTCAGGACACCGCAGCTTCAATTTACAGAAATTATTAAAAGAAGCATGTGCAGAGCCATTCTTGGGAATTGGGCAAATAAGTTCACCATTATATTTAGTAATAATAATAATAATAATAATAATAATAATAATAATAATAATAATAATA
>JAAIIK010000068.1:1037321-1053852 GCA_014706435.1 Silurus glanis | reverse complement strand
TAATAATAATAATAATAATAATAATAATAATAATAATAATAATAATACATTTATAACCCGTCTACAGCTGTGTGACTATAAAAATATGCTTTAAAGCAACGCAACAGTGGCCAGTAAAAACTTCATTGAGATGATATTAGAAAGATAGCTTGACAGAAACAAAGTCAGTCAAACAAAGTGCTGACTAGCTTAGTGTATGGTTTATTTAATAGAATAAGCACAAATGTTTTAGCATTGATTTGAGTTTATTTTTTGTCATTATACATTATTTAATTTCTAGGTTAAAAAATGGTTAAAATTACCTTTGTTTTTGACACATCTTAATTTGTAAGGATTTTTTTTATCAACTGAACATTTTATGACCATTACAAAAAAGGTGAATGGTCAGTATTAAAAAGGACTGGCCACGTTACCTGGTATCGCCTACACTGTGGTGATGCACACTGCTGTGACAGGATAGAGCTGACTATCTTGACCCCAGAGTGGACTCTAAAGAGCAATGAAATTAAATGAAAGAGTTGACTAAGCTGGCCAAACCCAATATCTACATCCCTAGTGTGAAGCTAAGCCAATTTCCCTTTGTGTGCAATGGGAATCTATAATGCAGCCTATGGCCCATGTCTGCAGTAAAAAAAATGCATTACCACACACCAACATCAGCATAACAGAGAAACATAAAGTCACATAAGGCTGTTTTATTCATATAAAACAGACAGAGAAACATGTGTGTACAGAAACACACAGAGAAGTAATTTAGAGTGTTCAAATGTAATACCATGTGTTCATGGACTTTAAACAGATGCTGCAAATTCTTCTTATGTTCTTGTGCTGTGGATATACAGATGCTTAATTCATTGGATGTTTAACAGATAGGTTTCATTAACTGAAGTAGCAATTAAAACCATTCTATTAGCACGTTTTTATAGTGCTGGTGCTGCCTCTTTGACTTTTGTGATGTCCAATATGGGCTTTATAAACAGTTTATATGCTGAAGAGGGCAAAACTCTTTCCCCCCTAAGTGTTCAGCCAAATGCAATTAGCTGGCTTAACATGTCTTGTTTGTAAGCACTTGTTCACCCTCCCCAGTTGGTAGCAGATGTGTGATTAAAGGAGATCTGGCTGGTGGTGGGGACTAGCAGGGGTCCAAATGGGGGAAATGGCATGTCCTAAATGGAACTCCATACAAAGTTCTTTGTTTAGATTTCCTAGACTGTGTACAGATACCAGACAGTTCAAGCTACAATATTCAGCACACCTAAATGCATACCAGGAATATTTAATAATTTCCCACATTTGTTATTTTGTCTGTGGTTCATAATCAATAGTAAATGCATAATGCTCTGAACCAATGTTTTTTATCCTCACCCAATATTTCTACATATATATTCTGTCATTCACAAAAACAGGAGGATCTTTTCAGCTATAACACATGTTGTTTTAGTAGCATATACTGTAACACTGCAGGGTGGCATGTGTAGGTAAAAAAAAAATGATTAGAGCTATTCCTGCCCAAAGAGCAAAGGTAGAAACACAGCTAGCTTTTTCAACCATAAAATGCTTTGTATTAATTACACACAACCGGCTACATGTGCCCCAAACACAGAACACTAGTAAAATGCTAAAGCTCATTAAGCCTGATACATGACACATGACCACTGCAGATCTTCCCCCCATATGGAGGAAGTGCATATACATTAAGAGACCTTAAATAAAATCTACTGTGGTTAAGAGTAGCTGCTTTCATTCCCAATGGCTATGTGATAATTATTCACAGAAGTTTTGGAGATCGTTAATTCACCCTAGAACTTTCAGTTTAAGGCCCATGTTCTGACTGAATTCTGAAGACAACAAAGCTGCAAACTGTAACACAGTAACAAAGTATTTCAATTTTATGTTGTGATGTTACTGAATACTGACAAAGGTTTACTATAACCAACATGCACTGAAAATGAAGTAGTGAAAGAATTTGAGCTGTAACCTGCTATATAAGTAAAGGAAGAAGAACAACACAAATGGAGAAAAGAGAGAGAGAGAGAGAGAGAGAGAGAGAGAGAGAGAGAGAGAGAGAGAGAGAGAGAGAGAGAGAAAGAGAAACCCTCTTTAGTGTCTGGAAAAGCTCCTTATCCTAATGCCAAGTTTTTATATAGGCTATTAATCCATCTGTTTCCTGTGGCTGGGTGATCTAAACACCCAGACAGAATTATGTCAATTCAAGGTAGGTTGAAGGGTACTGCAGTACAAAAATCAAAGAATCACAGTTAAGATCAGATGTGTGGAGGTCAACCATCATCAAAGATTTTTAACGAAACACACTGACACTTTACCTAGTTTTGCTTTCATACCCTTACATTGTGAAGGCTTATAAAGATGTACTTGGTCATAATATTTTTTTGTAATATATGGCTGGTTTTATTATAATGTGTCATACGTGATAAATTTCTTGTAATGCATTACAGTAAAATTGATTTATTTATATAGTTAAAGTAGAACTGATATAAGTGTAGTAAACTTTTAAAAATAAAAGCTGCCTTCAGTAAATCCTGAGTCATATGCTGAAAAGTAAATGCTGCCAAAATTGCTAAACCTAAAAGCAAACTCCCAGTAAAAGTGGCTAGAAAATGGTCTAACCAAGATATTGCCCAATAAGCTAGTCGTCAGTGACGAGAAGAGATCTGGAATATATTTAACTTCTTTTTCTTTCATTTACAATGTCTTCCATGTTGAAACAACAAAGCTGTCCTTGCTTCATTGAATGAATGAATTACTTTGACAATGCTTTCTTGTCAAATACAACAGGCTGGTTAATATTACACACTGAAGAGGACCATTTGTCAAATTTGGGTAGCTAACAAAACACAATCCCAAATTTGGGTAGCTAACAATCTATACTAAGTAAAGCTAAACTGAATGAGAATATTCACAGGGAGTTATCAGTCACTCTTTGTGGAAGGAAAAATGTAATTTATTGAGCTTGAGATGACCTTGAAGTTTCTTAGTAAACGTTCCCATTCAACACATCAGAAATTGTTGAAAGTGAGGCGCTCTTGACTCACAAAAATAATGGCTGGATATGTGGTGTTGGAGACAGGCTTTATGATAAATGTTGACTCGACTGCGAATGCTCTCACTGTTATGTTATGTTGTTGAAAGGAAGTAGGAGTGGGCGATCTGACATTTCATTCTCCGGGGCTCAAAGTGCTATTCTGTTCAAATGTAGTTTAGCTTAATTTAAGAGATTTCTTGGCTGTCATGTACTTTTTTAGGATAAAGATATCATCCTACATGTTTATGACACAGTAAAGCATTTGTATAAGAACATCTCGAGGCCTTAAACCACCTTTTGCACATGTAGCATCTGTGCTTTAAATGCACCATATAGTTTTTAGTATAACAACTTAACTTTTAATACTTGTTCTAAATTTAAAGACCTATTGTAGAGTAACAGAGTGTTAAACAATGCAAACATTTTGACTCTCATAAAACATTATAAAAGACCTAGGGGGAGGGGTTTAAAAATGTTCTGCAGTTTTGAATAAATTACGTAGTGCATGCTGCACCTGCTTTTTTTGCGGCACATCATATGTATTTAGGTTCTAACCTAAAAGCTTTCACAAATATTTCTACATGGATACACGTTTTTCTATAATTCATTGTTTTCATTACAGTATCTTACATTACAGTAAGATTAGTATTTACTGTATGGGATTTGGCAACCAATCCATACACATTGCTATCTGAACTAAACATAGCCCTTCAGCAGGCTTAGTCATTTAATGATAACACATTCCCTCTTGTGTGTGTGTAAGAGACGGAAAAACAGGTAAGGTTTTATCACTTAAACCGATGGATGCTGTGATGATGTAATTGAACAAAACCACATCATAGCTCATGAACCAACCCTAACATATTGTTCTCGTTTAGTTACCAAGGTAAAGGATGCAGCAAGACAAGTATTTGTTGCCCTGGTTGGAAATATATGACATAAGCGCATGTGGTTGCAGCATGAGAGAAGAACACATTCTGCTGGTAAGTGGAGGAGAACAGCAAGAGAATGAATCTGTTTATGTTGGCAACATAATACTGATAGATATGCAGAGAATTAGTCTGACTAGAACATCCTGACTCCTGTAAACCATTTATAAAATGGAGAGCTGATGAAAGTCAGAGTCGTAATGTGGGAGAATGTGCGGTTCTCTATGATGGAGGGACATCACATTTAAGCCTCATTCCTACTGTTCCTTGGAAAAGGCTTCGGAGCCATTGTGTCATTGAACATAATAGGATAAAGTGGACACTTCAGATGAATGAATAAATAATGGTGGATAGCAAGCAAAAAAGTTGAAAGTTTTTTGGTTTAAGTTAAAATAAATTAATTTATAAATTATAAATTACTTAATATAATTGTAATATATTATATAATGTATATATTGTAATATATAGTATAAAAATGCAGTTACTCTACACCTTTGAACACCAAACTGTTTGGTTTGTGAAGGCGCCATAGTTTAGTTGAACCATATGGCTTATTAGTTACACTGTGTCTCATGAGGGATGAAGTTCAAACTTAATCACTAGGGAATGGGAGTGCAGCGATGGGTATAATGAATTTACTCGGCAAAGACAATTATATGAGAATGAATAACATTCATACGTTTTATCAGCTTTAACTAAGAAGTGCAGCTGTGAACTGTGTAACCCCTAACATAGGGACCCATTGCAGCGAGCAAGTGATGGTAAGGGGTTGGGGAGGGAGGAGAAAAGTGAGAGTGAGTGAGTAAGAGAAACAGGAGGAGGAGGTTTAATGAGAAGAGAATGTTCTCTGCTTGGGCTATTGTAGTGGGTGCCTGGTGAATTTTTGTGGCTTCCACCACCAACTCCTGAGAAAGAGAGAAGAAACGAGAACAAGAAAAAGTCAGTGATGGAGGGAGGTTGAATGATTGTGTGTCAAGAGACGGGATGTTAAGGTAGACTGCTACTTCAAAAGTTCTGGTGATCTGTCCAAAAGCCCTTGAGTCCAGAATTCAACTCCTAAGGCTTTCTCACAAGAGCAGCTTCGAAAAAAGGGGGGCTGAAACCAATTCCGAGAGTAAATAAACACAGAGGGTTTGCAGCATGTTTCCTGTATCAGGCTATCTACAGTGCTGACTGGATCAGAAATCTGTGAAACAATCTGTGCTATCTACAGTATGCTGCTGTCAATGCAACTGTAGATTTTTTTTTTCTGTGTAAGGTAATGAGAAGAGATTTTCCCTGGAGCATCGTATGAGCCAAAGAAGAAAGAAAAGAAAGAAGTCACAAAAAAAGGACTAACCGAACCTGAAGGAGGCAAAAAAAAAATAAAATCCTGCTGCAACCTCACTCAGGAGCTTGCTTTTTAACCCTTTGGTAGGACAGTGCTCCATTCTTTTTTTTGCTTCTGTCCATCTGTTTTTAGGTATGGGCTGGCTGCTGAGTCTGAGCTATCTGGCTGTAATGGTGGCTGGAATAATTGGCACAGAGAGGAGGCAGCACCACGTGCAGCACGGCCGATGTAGCTACACATTCATCCTGCCAGAGGTGGAGCAGTGCCCATCACCTGGAAACTTCCGGGTGAGCAATTCACTGCAAAGAGATTCACCCTTAGCCCCCAACGCAGCCCAGACTGAGAAAAAGCTCGAAAGCCTGGAGAGTGCCACCGAGAACAACACACTGTGGCTGCAGAAGGTGAGAAGCCTTTTTTTTTTTTCCATTAATGGTTTTTAAAATTTTCAGATAATAGCAGCCCAAATACTGTGAAACTCTATAGATGATTTTACATGTGAAAAAACCTTCACAATCTGATATTGAATCTGAAATGTTCCTAAACTTTGATTCTCAAATTCAAGTTTGGCTTGAAAACATAGGCAAGAATTTAAGCCAAATGCATTTCTCAGTTCCTAACTTCAGAGCAACCCCCTTGCATCCATCTTTCTGTCTCCCATTCCAAAGTAAACACGACTAATGATGATGTGTACCATGGAGATTAGTCTGGGTAAGCTGCAAGGGCAATATACAAAATGTCAAACCTTGTCTTAAACCAGATCCCTTCTGAGCCTAACCATGCATGTGAATTTGTTTATGTCTCTGCTTTTAATACAGTTTTGAATGAAAACATTTTTCCCCCACTTATTCATTCATACATACATCTTTACAACTTTTATGTCTCACATTACACCATTCCCAGGGGTGAAAATACATGGGTTCATGACCTTATTATTGTGCATAAGTATTATTATTGAAGATTTGTACTTCAAATCTTAAATAAAAACCGTAGTTTTGCTTTAATCTTTAAAATACGTTATTCAATTATTATAATGATTCTATGCTATTCTATTTTTTTTCCCTTTAACTTTTGCTGAAGTCATACAGGACCTGCCTCATGCTTGGCAAAGTCGCCAGGAAAGAGTAGAAGAGTATATATTATATTAGATAGGAAGTTATTTAGGTTTCATTGCTATTGAGAATTCCGTTCAAATTCATTAGCTAGTCAGCAAGGCAGCAAGCCAACATCTACATTTGTCTGAGTTCGCTTATAAGCTATAATCTATGAGTTCGCTTATAAGATATTCAGGATCAGACTTGATTTTGAGGTTTGCTTTTTTGAATCAGTTTCACCTTTCCTAAATACTTTATCATGTAATAAGCAAAAAATAGCACATGACACACCCTGCTGTTATTTGAAAATCTTCCATGTTGAGGCTGGGGTGGTGATACGACACAGCATGAAGCAGAGTGCAGTTAATGCCTTGAAGTGGTCTGGAGTGTGTTATTCTGCACACACCACGGTAACTTGCAAATGATTACAAACAGTGTTTCATTTGTTAACGATCAACACAACACACACTTTAATAGATTATAGCTGAGAATCAAAGTTATGCAATAAGTAAAGGACACACTACTTCCTGTTATCACTTCTATTCTAGCCATGATAAACATCGCTCTCACACCACCACCACCACCACCACCACCACCTCTTTTTCTCTCTTTCTCTCTTTTCCCTCTCCCCAAGTGCAGCTTGCCAGTTTACTCCGAGACCAGAAAGTCCTCTTTCCTGAAGACTTTCTTGTAATAAGAAACCAAGCACCAAAAAGTGCTGACAGTCGAAATTCCTTCCATAAACGTTAAATAAATGTCTCCTAACAAAAAATGTCACCACGTCAGCGACGATGCACTTTTTGTTTGATAAACACCAACTTTTTATTTTAATCTGTTTATTTTAGATTATGTGGCTTGTCCACCATACAAGTCCCTGTGCATGAGCTGTTACTATAGAAACAATACCATATTAAAACAAGCACATTAATATGAATCTATTATTTATGTTACAGCTGCAAATACCATTGAGGTTTTGTGTGTGTGCGTGTGTGTGGGGGGTGTTGTATAAAAATACTGCACTCCTTTGAAACCAATAAGATTTGTGATTTGAAGCATGCGGTGGTATAAATGCAGGTATTTCTTTCAAGGAGATTTTTGTCTCCATACTTCTATTTTTAATCCAGAAGGATTTTTTGACACAATCAGGGTGGCCCTGTGTCTTTGAAGCACCCCAGCTGGGAATTAGCCTGCTGTTTGTATGACACTTGGAGTGTGCCGTGGTGGAAACTTTGGCTCTTTTGTGAAGCTTTACTATAAACACACGAGGAGGGCAAAAGGGTTAGAGCTGTGTACACACAAGCAAGAACACTTGAATGGCTAAGTATGACAAGGGGGTCTAACTATGCACACATCCAGCATGTTTGAGTATGTATAGGACTGCTTTTTCTTTCTTTAAAAAAAAAAAAAGGTTTTAATTTGGTAATGTAAAGACAAAGTTAAAAAGAGAAATTAGGGCAATATAGACAAGCGATTATTACTGTAAACTAACAAATTTTCCTTGCTGCATAAATCAAGCAATGTTGACTCATGAACTTTTTTTATAGTGAGCTGCACAGAGCTTTTTTTTTATTGTACAATCATGTTTTTTTTTCAGAGGAATTATTCTTACTGAGATTTTAGTTAAAGGTTATACTTCAAATTACTTATCCATTCCAAATCCATTATTATCTCAGTTGATTATGCAGCCCTCTGGGGTCCACTGAAAACTCAACACATTCGGACAAGTCATACATTTTTGTTACAAAATCTCGCAGGAGTAATAGAAGGAACTGAGGTTTATTTCTTTTCTTTCTTTTCCTGGTTAACCTGGTTAGATCTTTTCTTTCCCTAGGCTATGTGTGATAAGTCAGTTTGTATATATGTGTGGTTGCCTGGGAAAACCCTTCATCTTGTGAAATGTTGACATTTTTAGCTACAGACTTCCCTGAACAGCAATGTGTTTCTCTTTAGCATGTATCTCAAGCTCAAATAAAGTTTCCAATTGAAATCAGAAGGGAGTTCAGTTAGCTCTAACACCGTATTTCCCTAGGCAAGGTTTTAAAAAATACTTAAAAAATAGAATATTTGTTAAAGATGTGGTGTGAATGTCAGTTATAGGCAGGGGACCTTGTTTTTTTTCCTGTAACCTGATTGCTCTTTCTTTTCCAATCACCAATTTTTCTTCAGTAATACATCAAATCAATTATTTTTAAGTTTAAGTTCCTTTATTTGAAGTCAAGCATCCATATTTCCACTTATTTGTTAATTCAAGTTGTCTCAGAGAGGAATCATTCAATAAAGCCATGTTTTTGTTCTAAGGAACTGGTTAGAGGATTGTAAGGAAATAAGCACATATTTTACTTTTGCAAGCACAAAATTATTTTTTAAAACACTTATTAATTTTAGATAATATGTATTCTTTTGCTGACATATCACCAACCCTTTTGAGAAAAAAAGGGGGGAAAAATGGTAATTGATAATTTATTGGACTGTCAGCAATTTAACGCAATCATTCCCACAGTAGAAGAACCAACATCCTGCAACTTCACTAATTGTGTCTTTACTCTAATGATGTTTTGAATGAGTTTCCTATAATCTATGAAAGTAGCCAGCAATTATGATGTGACATTTCAGCCTATGATGTGACATTTCTAGGCTACTATTTAATCCAGTGTAAGCCTTGAAAACATGGGGACATAACTGAATTATAATATTCATTAATTCATTAATGCATTCATTCATTCATTCATTTATTTTAAACTATGGACTAGGGAAAAAACAATGACAAAAAAAACGTCACGTCCTATGAAAAAAAAAGTGTGATAAATACAACCATCCACCAAAACCAGATTTCACATTTGAATCTAGTGATTTTAGTGATTGACGTGTGAAGTTGAATTAAATCTATTGATTCAAATATGAAATGAAACTAGTGCTTACAATGTGAAGATACATGTAAAGTTTACTGCATATCATAAAAAAAATGCATACATACTGAGCTACATTAAACTATATAGCCAAAAGATTGCTGATGCAAGACAAATTACATTTACATGTGCTTGTGTAATTTTCTATCATAGATTTAGTACTCAATTTTCTGTAATATTATCCTCCACATTTCTGGGAAGGCTTTCTACTAGACTTTGGAGCGTAGCTGTGGGGATTTGTGACCATTTAACTATAAGAGCATTCGTGATCTGATGTTGTTTTAGGAGGCCTGGAGTGCAGTTGGTGTTCCAATTCATTCTAAAGATGTTCTGGTGTTCTGGGGTTGAGGTCAGGGTTCTGTGAAGGAGCTTTTTCACTTTAACCTTAACACACCATGGAGTTCACGTTTGTCAGAGATACATTGTAATGCTTGAACATGAACAGGTATAAGCCCCCAGTGGAGATATACACTGACCAGGCATAAGGTTACAGCCACCGACCAGGCATAACATTATGACCATCTGCTTATATATTGTGTTGGTTTCCCTTTTGCTGCCAAAACAGTCCTTACCCCTTCGAGCATCAACATCATTAACTTCTTTAGCAATTTAAACTACAGAAGCTCGTTTGTTGGATCCAACGACATGGGCCAACCTTCGATCCCCATGTGCATCAATGAGCTTTTGCCCCCCATGACCCTTTCACCAGTTTCCCACTATTCCTTCCTTGGAGCACTTTTGATAGATACTGACCACTGCAGACCAGGAACATCCCACAGGAGCTGCAGTTTTGGAGATGATCTGACCCAGTCATCTTGCCAAACTCACTCAAATCCTTACACTTGCCCATTTTTCCTGCTTCTAACACATCAACTTTAAGGACAAAATGTTACTTGCTGCCTAATAAGTCCCACCCACTAGCAGGTGCCATGATTTAGAGATAATCAGTGATATTCACTTCACCGCTCATAATGTTATACGGTCATACAAGGTCATGAATATGTATAGTTCCAGTAATGGAAAATCTTTAAACGACAGCATAGAAGCACATTTTATATAATTCTGTGTTTAAATTCAATAGTTTGGGAAGGAACCACATATAATGGTGAGGTGCCCAGAAACTTTTTAGCCATACAGTGTTTATGTCCTCTTTAGTATTGCAGTTCAATTACTTTGACTGTGAAACTCTGGAAAAGTGCTTTACTGGGAAAATATGAAAGGAAATTTCCAGGATGTGGTTATCATTACATAGTACATTGGAAACCTGAGTCAATTTGTCTGCCATATGTTATTTTTTTGAAAACTATAAATTTGAATATCAGCCTGCTTATAGGGTTGCAGCTTAAATCCCTACTGTAAAATAATATGCACTGATACTAAATAAAAACAAAAATAATAAACCAAATGGAAGTTGCATCCAGGACTTTGTTCAGTACTTCAGTAATTGCTTATGCATATCTTTTTGGAAATAGTGCAGATGGATAAGACGTGTGTGATATTATCTGTTTGTCTGTAAGGGAGCCAAGTGTGATGTTTAATACCCTTTACTGGAATTTGCTTAAAAGCTTCCATCTCCTTCAGATTTTTTCAAATCCTTAAACCAATTCTTCAAAAGATTGTATAATGCTTTTACTGAAAATACAAAAGGAAGACCATAAACAAGCTTTTACAAAACAAACAAAAAAACAAAAAACACTTTTTAAGATCAATTTAAGTTAAACATTTTAAGTCAAATGAATGCCAAGTTTTGTAGAACATTTAAAGATTAGTATTAAAAAATGTGTGTGCATGCTTTCTTTACTGCTACAAGTTGCTACAAGAAAAGTCTAATTGTTGTCCTATTGTAATGGAGAGTTCATTCTTGGAGAAAAAACGATGCATATTTGGACTAAGATGGTGGTCTGACCTAACTGATGTTTTCTTTGTTATGCTCACAGCTGGAGAGTTACATCCAGGAGAACATGCGGTTGGAGATGGTGGAGATGCAGAGGAATGCCATTAACACACAAACAGCCACCATGCTGGAGTTTGGAACTAATCTCCTCAGCCAGTCGGCAGAACACACACGGAAACTTACAAATGTGGAAACCCAGGTAAGTCATTAAAAGAGGACTAAATAAACTAGTGGATTCTTCTTTATATATATCAGTTTATATAGTTACTGTATTGAGATTTGCTTAGAAAGCTGTCAAGTATATTGTTTATTAGAATTAGACAGATATACATCTGTCTAATTCTAATAAACAATAGTTGTAAAGGAAGGTTTCTGTAAGGATATATATGGTTTATAACCATTACAGGAATGATGTTCTCTAATTGGCAGATTGCTCTTGTATAAGGGGAATAAAACTAGCTTGGGACTTGCTGTGGATTCCAATCATCTTTGGGGAGATAAAATGTTACTACACTTACTTTGGACTCAGTCAGTGCCAAGGGACAAATCCTTTCAAAAATTCAAAAGAGCGCTCTTTGTTGTGTGATAATGCTTAATTGGTAAATGAACCTTATTTTTGCTTTTTATCATCTCTTTATTTGCTCCTCCCAATTTTAATGATAGATTCACCATCTATTGCAGCAGGGGTGGGACTGACTGCCATATTTGGTTAGATGACATTGCAAAAGCACCCAATCAAAACATTTTCACTACTTGTCCTCTCTAAGATAAATTTTCACATAGTGTTTTGTACTTTTTTTGTTTTCCTCCCTTTGTCAGCCATCCATTCAACATAGTATTGCAACCTGAAAAAATATTTAACTAATTCTCATGGCATATGTTTATTATATTAGTGTAGCTGTAAAAATAGAGCAAGTTGGACTTATACACATGGCAAAATAATCACTAGAACATGAACTCCTAAAAAGATAATGTTACAGTGTATAGTGGTCATAAATACAAACGCATTAAATCCTCAAAATTAATAGTAATGCATGGAAACAAACCAAAAACACAAGCACAAGCAACCCAGAAAATATGCATTAATGTACATTGCTCATTGTCTAAAAATATTTGAACAAATAATTGTTTGATGTGCATCTTGCTGCCAAATGTTTTTTCTTCTTACACTGTGTCGCTAGCACTGAGAAATATTGACCCTCTTGTGAATAAAATTAATTTTGGGTTTGTGAGTGTACATATTAACCGCATTCTGGCAACATTTGGAGGTGTTGAACCAAACAGGCCGACTGGAGATCCAGCTGTTGGAGTACTCTCTGTCCACCAAGCGACTAGAGAAGCAACTCCTGCAGCAGATCCAGGAGGTGTCCCGCCTAAATGACAAAAACAGGTAAAGATGTAATATGGCCTGAGGGATATCCTTACTTTGCTTTTCTGTATTGATGATGAAGATGCTTTTGTCCAGTGCTGAGGGTACAATAGCATTTCATTCTGTAGGTGTACCATAGTGGGTGGTAAAGTGTCAGGCATAAGCCCAGGGTGAAAAATGTCAGAATCTGCATGTCATTTAGGTTATAGCCAGAGGAGGTCCACTCAGAGGGGGGTCAAATAATTGAGGACATGCTTTACTTGTGTAAGAGAGATGTTTGTTTTGACTTTTCTTTCCAATTGTTTAGCATTCCAGCTTCTGAACAAAACTGGCCAGGGCAAACACAGTTCACCACCCACACACACATACACACACAAACACCACCTGTTGCACATCTGCACTTTTTATTTCGAAAGTAGATGTGGAGGTCATCATGGCACTAGCCTTGTACAGACGTTATTGTAATAATATGTAAATTTTTATATAACTTACAATCTTTGAAACTAAAATCACTTACCCTGATAAATATAGGTATTCCATAGAATGTAAAGTATTCCTCTGTGAAGCATGAGGCCTTCCAGAAGCATGAGCACAGTGAATGCTGAAGGTGATTTAGGGAATTATGTGCTTTTTAAAAGCCAAAAGTGGTTTGTTCAATCCATGTGGTTGGATTGTTTCAATGTGTACCTGCCATAAAGTCATTAATACGAGTCATAAAGAGCAGGCGTGCAGGATTTATTGCCTTCATTTTGAGCACATTGAGATGCAAACTCACACACTGTCAGCGCTGCCTACGGGTTTGACGTTGAAAGCACCATCTGTGAAAGCTTGAACTCACCAGGTGTTTCAGGGATGTTTAGTTTCACCAGCTACTCAAAGAGTAGCCCTTTTACAAGAATATTTATTTATGTGAGTTTGAGGAAATTTGGACAGAAATGTTTACAAACTAGAAAGTACAGTTCATTTGTATGATTCATATACCCCTTATTTAAACCTAACAATTAGTACAGCAATCTATTAAAAAAAAAAAAAAAAAAAGAAAAAAAAAGCTTATTATTATTATTATTTTTTTTAATATATACTGTAGTCCTTTTGGGGAATTTATGGTTAACACATAAAGGACAGATTATGATATTTGAAATAACACCATGCAGTAATTTTGCTGTTCAAAAAGTTCAAAGTCATCATTATTAGTACTTCATTTTTAATTTATATGTAAATGAATGGATCACTTAATCTACATTACATGTTATTAGCTACCAGCTGTTATGAGGATAAACAGGAACAATTGTCTGGTTAAAAGCTACCAGCTAGCTGCTTAGAGTCTGTGCACAGGGTTATCATGGTGACAGTAAATAAAGTAATTGAGGTTTACTGCACATGAAGAAAAAAAGAAAGATTCCCCGCATTATGATTATGTAAGTCAAAGATTTTTAGTGAAACTGTAATAAGGGTTTTTATTTTTGATGTTTGTTTTGGCATGTTATTAATTATTAAAGTTATTGATAGGGTAGGATTGATTGACAGTAGAATGCTTTACATAACTAAATGAATACCAGCCCTGATTCTACTTTCTGGCACGTACCCAAGCACCCTGACTATATTCCCCAGCAATACGGCAGCCTTTGTTTTGCTGGATTTACTAAGAATAATCCAAAATACACTTAGCAGACAAGATCTAGTGAAATTTGAAAATAATTTTTACAAAGCAAAAGTTAGATAAAAGTTTATTCTCACACCAAACAAAAAACAAGTATAACATCAAGGGATCATTTCAAATAGTGATGCTTTTTCTCTTAACAGCTACCTGGAGCAGCGCTTCACAGCCTTGGAGGCCAGACACAGCCAGGAGCTGCAGGCAATCCAGCAGGAAAAGCAACAGCTGCAGGAGCTTCTGGACAGGCAGAGTCGCATGGTCAGTGTGCTCGAGAGACAGCTGGCCGGCTCCACCCGCAACAGCACACTGCTCCAGCACCAGCAACCTACTCTCTCAGAGACACTGCAGCAGCTACTGGCCATGATCGCCCAGTGCAACGGTTAGTGCCAAACTCTAATCAGCATGTATGCGCTGTCTGGAAAGCATCAGTGTGTGTTTCTGGGAAACACAACTGTTGGCCAGAATGGCTTGTTTCAGGATTAGAAAATGATGCTTTTACTTAACAACGGATTACGGGAAGTAGTAACATTGCTCAACATGCTATTTTAATACAGGACAAAAAAAAAACCCACATACACATTCTTAATGCTTAATGCACACCTTCTGCCTTGCCAGATATTACCAGCCTGTCTAAGGCAAAGACAGTTGTTTTCAGAGATTGTGCCGACGTATACAAGTGCGGAATTACAGAGAACGGAATATACAACATTCATCTCGCCAACAGCACGCAGACAGTAAAGGTAATATTGAACAGCTCTTCAGTTAAAAAAAAAAAGGATATAGTTGTATGATTCAAATAAAAGATCCCATTTTGTGTTGTGTTTCTGAGATCATAATGTAACCACTGCAAATGTACAATATGTACTGTAGATGTAGTAGATGTAGTATACTAGGGCTTGTTAATTTATGTAAACACATATGCAAATCAACTTCAGTTTTGGATCATATTACTGGCACGAGGAAAGTGAGATGGAAATATTATTAGTATAAACTGCTGACTTTTAAAATTATATTTTCTCTTTTGCTTTAACTATACCTACGACTCCACAAACATTTTCCATATTCTTTTCACTTCAGATTGTAACACATGACAAGTTTGCAATGATGACAGAAGAGATCACATTCAATCTTTATAGATGTATTGTATAAATACATTTTATAAATGTATTTATAAAAGTCCTATTACAATGTTAACAACTTTGTACTTAATCAAACCAAAAGTTAAGTGGTGACACAATTCACAATATTAATTCATGCTTTAATACATTATTATTATTACTAAATAATTGTAATGCCATAGTGTTTATTTACCAGTAAAAAACTCAAAGCTACTGTTATGACTAAAGTGAAATCTTTAGTAATGAATGAAATATTACTACGCTGGCAAAAGAAAGAAACATGCATCAGTCCTTATTTTGTGATTAATAAAGCATTTAGTATGAATATGTTAAGATTTTCTGTTATTCCTTATAGAAGTGCATAAAGTAGTAAGTGATCTATATTATGCTTACTGCAAAATCATGAGCACCCACAACTGCATAACATTTTTATATTACTCAGGCGTAAGTGTGGAAAAATTGAAGGTAAAATTCAGCTAGTATTTCCGTAACTTAGTATGAAATACCTAATCGCTAATTAAGAAGCCGTTCAACAAGATGTTATCACAGTTATTGAATAATTTCTGTGATAACATCATAAACTGTAAGTAAATAATGCTTCTATTATGAGTAAAATATTTTAATTTATTGACATTATTTTCTTGCTATCATGTACTACATTAAAAGTTGGAAGGACAAACTGTTTTTAAATAGTCTTGAGTTCTATTATTATAACAGTGGAATGAAAAAACTGGGGATAAAAAAAACTAAGAGGCTGGTGAAGTGTTTCTTAAATTTTTTAAAAGCCATAATCTTATAACCTTTACGTTATATACCTTTACTGCACATTTCCTTTTCAATGCCATAGCCTTAAAACCATTTACCTGTACTTCTCAACAATGTCCACACATCTCTGCACTGCTATAGCCTTTATATTTATTCACTGTACATATGTTTACATATATATCACATGCTGTAAATATGCTACTTATTTATCTGCACTATTTGCACTTTTTGCACTTCTGGTAGATGCCAAACTGCATTTCGTTGCTGTGTACCTGTAATATGCAATGACAATAAAGGTTTATCCATCTATCTATCTATCTATCTATCTATCTATCTATCTATCTATCTATCTATCTATCTATCTATCTATCTATCTATCTATCTATACGTATATATATATATATATATATATATATATATATATATATA
>JAAIIK010000068.1:1017432-1037221 GCA_014706435.1 Silurus glanis | reverse complement strand
ATATATTTATATATATATATATATATATATATATATATATATATGGGCTCTAGTATAGGTAATTGTGATTTTTAGTGGAGGAAGCCTTCTGAACCGAATCAAACTATTCTGTTTCACTCTTGGTTTATATTTACTATCAGTGTTTCCAGTCAAATTGCATTTTTGGATGAGAGAAAAAGGACATGGGGGAAATTGTTATAGTTATCTTACTTCTTATGTGTGTTCTCTCCCCTGTTGCTTTCCACACAGAAGCCAGGTGTTTGGCTGAGGTTTTGTAGTCTCTTGCCAAATTTCGGACTTAAGCAGCTTTGCAATGCGAGTTAATAGATGCAGATTCGCCACCCTTTTAAGCAATGCAGTCTTCCATGTAACAACAAAATGAGTGGTTTCTTTCATTAAACAGCTTTCTATTACTTTTCTATTCTTTGATTTTAGTCACCTTGCTAAAACATGCTTAAAAATACATTTACTAAAGCAAATGGACCTGTTGAAAATATACTAGTAGAGTAAAGTAGAGAAGCAGTAAATCCGATGCCAAGGAGTTAAGCCGTACCGCAGAAGGAATTCATTCTTTCTGTGATCTCGACAGCAATTGAATAAAGATAATTGTTAAACATTAGTGAGCTGGTAAATTATATTAAATAAATTAAACATTTGTACTAATTAAATATAATAAAACATGGACAGAGTTTTAGCATTTTAGAAAAGCATGCTGAAAGACCAGGGTCATTGTTTGAATAAACTGACCAAGCCCAGGAATGATAATGTGATGGATTCCAGTTTTATGGGAGAAAAAAGCCCTTTTCACCCTAGCCTGACAACTATTGCTATGTCCTATTAAGGCTTCTTCAATTTGTGGTGGAAAGTTCCAAATAAGATCCAGATACAGTGTATCCCTGGGTAAAAGAATAACCTGTCTCATAGCAGCTAGAGCTGATGTGATTATTGTTTAATAATTATTATTATTTTTTTTTTTATATTTCAGTGTCTTCTGACTATGGGTGAGGTTATCCTCAACGATTTTTAAGTTTCTCTAGTAACATACAGTACTTAAAATATTAAATAGATAAGCAAATGATAGAGGAACAATAAAAGTTATGTAGTTGTTTGCTTGGGTCTATTCTCTGCATGGTAATGTAGGCTCCTCGTGTTTAATATCTGCTTGGTTCTGTTGACTTTAGTATTGTTTTTGTGTGTCTTTTGGCAAATTGCTCATTTGTTGTTTAAGAGACTTCCACAGAAAGCATTTACTTCAATTATTGTTGTGAAAGTTTTTTTTTTTTTGTGTTACTGAATTATCAGATGTGCGTATTTTCTCCATCTGGTTTCTGAATGTTGTTTCAATTTTTTGAGAAAGAAAAAAAAAGAATGAAATGTATTGTGTCACATGAGGTTACAGACATATGCATTAGTGATTCACTTGTATCACACATTATATTTTCTATATTAGCCGTGTTTAAACTATCCTTGCTTTACATAATACTGACCTGCTGCCATGCAGTACATAACCTCCACTCTTCTTTTATCTTCTTCCAACATGTTGCTTGCTCCAATAGCTTTTCTTACAGTCTCTGAATGCGTCCTTTACAAAGCAGAGGTTGTACTATCAGAAACTTCATCTACCCTCCATTGTTGTCCCTTTCTCAAACAGTGGTGGAAGGTGAGTTCTGAGACTTTATCTCAACTTTATCTTTATCTCCATCTTTTGGAACTGACTGAAACTTGGATCGCTCCAAAAAAATAAAAAGAGTGCCGGTTGCTTTATCTCCTGCCTATGCTTTCTCTGTGCTCACTGGGAAACTTGCAGGTACAAAAGTACAAGCATCCCAGAAATAGACCTCAACACATCTTGCATGGTCTCATTTCAAGACGTCATTTGAATTCAGTGTTGCTATTGTTAGAGCTCTTGTTAATCTTCAGATTGTTGTTATCTATTGCTCACTCAGCCCCCAGGAAACTTCATGAAAAAGAGATGGGCTTCCCTATTCCCAATTAGTATCTTCTCTTCTTCTTTCTCCTTGTTGCCTTCCTTCACACACTCCTCTCCCTCTGGCACTTTTGACCTTTCCTTTTACAGCCTGGTGGTATACAAGTGTGGACATTCCTTAATGTCTTTCAATATCCAAACCAACAACACTAGCACAAGCTTACTCCTTCTTCTCTGTACCACTTCAAACAACACTTTCCTATATTCACCTTTTTCTTTAAGCAACCATCTCTGTCCCTTATCTTCTAGATGACTGAAGTCTTCTTGCCTGCAACGTGACTTTTTGGTTGTGCTATGAAGCAAAAGGAAAGAATTAGAAGAAGTGGAGACAATAAACTAATTGCAGATTTGTACTCATTATGCTCTATTGTGCTAAAATTCTCCTCTAAAGCTACTGCTACTAAGACTTCTTTTTACAAAAGAAAGGTGGAAGCATATGCCTCCTCTCTGCTGGATTCCATCTTTTCCACAATGCTCCAAACCTTGCAAGACCTCTCCCTTTTAAAACTGGTCACACACTAACTGCTTCCAAAAACATTAAGGATTCTGAAAATCTTGAAAAAGACACCTCAAACATCAACAGTCTCTCACATTCTGATGAGCAGTGGAACAAGTAGCACAGCATGGTGATAATTAGTTTCTTACCTGGAGGGTCATTTACTCTCTTCTACTCTCTGTATAACTCACCCTCGCCTTTCTCATCATGGAAAGCTGCTTATCAGCTGTAATAAAATGAAAAGAAGACTGTGTGTAAAAATCTTGCAATCTCCTTGAAATCAGGCCTTGGATCCCATCTTATCTACCAACTATTGTTCTCTCCTTATTTTGAATTGGTCATGCATGTTTCTCCTTTTCAACCCTAGAAGAATCTCATAATTTCTCTTCAAATCGACCACTCAGGTACTTGTTCACTTCCCCCTCATTTGAAAATTGGACAACTGTAACTCTCTCTTGTTTTCCTTTGTGTGCTATCAAACCTCTGCAACTGATTGCAGCTGTGTGGCTTTTTTTAATCTTTCAAGTTCTTGCACATTACCGCAACTGCATTGTTCCCTAAAGCCAAAAATTTACCACACTTATCTGAAAGCACTTATCGAATGCTAAAACACAACCATGTTTCAGCTTCAGCTTTCAGAAGAGCCCAAATTGTAAACACACCTCTTCACTAAATGACCTATTTGAGTATTAAATACTCATGAGTATGTACATTTTAATATCGTTTAAAAAGGTATTCTGTACAGTAAGTCACTTTAGATAAGACAAATGTAATTGTAATGCAAGTGAGTAGAGGAATCGAAAAGTTGAATTTCAATAGGACAGAGAATTTCACATGGGAATAATTATTTTATTTCATGAATGGCAAAGATCTGCGGAATGGCTGAATCTTTTCGAAACAAGTTAAGATACAGTTTATATAAACTTTCGCTTTGTGTAAAAAAAATTTGTGGCTAGAAAACCACACATATTTCAAGAGAAAAAACTTGGCCATGAAATACTGTTAAAAGAAAACTTCTATAGGGATTACCCAAATTGTACGGTTGTGGCAAAGGGTTTCACTCTTTTCCTTCTCTCCCATTACTGTGTAATACTGTGTCGACTATTTTTATTCTTCAAGATTTTATCATGAACCATGGTTTGTTTTGATAGCTTTACATTGTCTACTACTGCACAAATTATCAAAATCACTTACCTAAGCTCATTGTCAATACATTGTGACACATTATTATTAGTAGTATTACTAGGGTTTCATGTATTAGTCATTTGCACTGAGTACAGTGAGCATTGAAATGGTTGTAATAAGACTCAGATTTAGACAATCGGCATGACTTTAAATATTGGCGTGACAATCACATAGGAGATGTGGACAGACACATATTAGACATGAATGATTGAGATGATGCTGTAATGTTATAGTCTAAATGAACAGTGGCAGAGTAAATTGATGTGCCAATAAGTAAGATGTGCCTTTAGTAATACAGAACAGTGGATACAAGTACAATAAATAGTAAGTAATATATCTGTGTTGATTCAATCATCTGTCAGAAGTCTATGCATGCTTGCTCTTATTGGGTCAAACAACTTGTCAATATGCTATTTTAATAGTTCAGCTAATGCTAACTGACAAAGAGATATGCAGTTTCCGTATAGCTAAAAGGTTAAATAAATGTCTATGGTTTAGCTCATACCAGCTTCCTATTTATTACACTGTGATCAAGCATTACAATATCTATGTGTATGGAAGTGGCAGTAATAAAGTGTCACCTTGCAACATAAAGGACTACTGATTTAAAATAGTCTGATGGATTTAAGATAAAAAAAACTGTTAAGTCTTGTTGTTCATGACTGGATGCAAAGGAAGCATTTGCCACATGGCAGTGGCAAGCGTGAATGTGGTCCTTGATATATGATATAGTGGGCTTTTCTCAGACAATGTGTAGTAGTAGTCTTTCACTATATTTACATTCCAACTTGCAGTTTCATATTTTCATATTAATCATTAGAGGTAACCAGTAATGGATTTTACTGATATTAATAGCTAGGTTGGATTGTACTTGCCGATAACCGATTAGACTGAAAGTTTAAAATTGGATACTGGATAAAACCAAACAAAATTTCATGTAAAATAGTACTGAACTTTATTACAAAAATAAAAAAAAACATGATTAATGGAAAATGTGTTATAGGAAATAAATATAAATATAAGAATTAATAAATATAATTATATAATTAATAAATTATAAATATAATATAGCGCTATCTGTGCAGCAGGCAATTTCACGTGTAAAAACAAACCGCATGTGGCATTAGTGATTCACCTCTAGAGGCCGCTATTGTAATGGCAGCTAACCCGAAGCCGGAAAAACTATCGTTATTGATTTTTGCCGAAAGCCGATAGTTCCAGCAATCAATTATCAGTGGTGATTAATCGGCAAAAAGGATTAAACAGTCAAACTCTATTAATAATTTCCTTAGTAATCTCAATAGGACACCCTAAGCCTCAAAAGAAAACTTACACATCACTTAATCAAGAATCCCAGCAATTTACCCATTAAAGCGATTGTACCAAAAGTCAGCAATATCATTAAGAAGTTAAACGTTTATAGAAATAATCAAAGTATTTAGAAAGTATTGATTATGCCATCAACAATGATTTTGTATGATATCACTAGGTGTTCTGTGACATGAAAACTAGAGGAGGAGGTTGGACTGTTCTTCAGCATCGCTTTAATGGTTCAGTGGACTTCCACCGTAACTGGAAAGATTATAAAATGGTGAGTGTCTCTTTATATATGTATACAAATAAGTATGTGGCATTCACTCAATCAATGACAAGTGTTCAATCTGTTGTGACAAATAAGACAGACATTAGAGTTTTTCATAACTATAATGCATTGACAAAAACAGGCAGATTATGGCAGTTTATTTGTGTTACCATCAGTGCAGTCCTTAGCTTTTTTTAAGAGACATGCAGTAATATATTTTCCCTTTCTTCTACCATGCACATGAACACATTGTTTTAACTAGTTTTCTTTATAACTTTCATTTCCTTTGTTATACACAAGGGGGTATAATGGTTTTCAGAATTCACTGCAGGACAAAAATTTGTACCCAAAAAGGCAGCATAGTTGAGGTTAAATCAATAGTTTATGAGGTGATATACACAGGAGATAAATCTCTGCCATACTGATACAAATCTGATTTAAATGCCAATGATTTTGTACCCACAATATAATAATGCTCAATCAATAAATCGAAGCCTCATTTTAAACCCAGTATTAGGCATTGAAATGAGCCCCTTATGCATCTTGCTCAGTTGATAGGAGAAATGATCACAGCTAATAGGGGAACACAACAGACTGCAAAATAGTTTTCCCTGCTTTTCATTTGTTATCCAAGAAAATGTTTTTACAAGCGTGTGATAAATATTTGGCCATGGAATTAGGGAGGTCTGCTAGATAGCTGATAACATAGGACCTTAAGTGTTAGAGTGTGCAATGTTTAAATAACATTGACCAAATGTTGTTTCATTGATCTGCTTCACCAGACAGAATCCACGTATCGCTGTTTAATAAATAGACATTTCCTTAGGACTTTATATGGAAATGCACCCTTAGAACTCCAGATGTCTTAAGATATGTGGCTATGTCTGTGGAAACTGCATAATACATAAAATATTTTATGCAATATGCAGGGATTTGGAGACCCCTCGGGAGAACACTGGTTAGGAAATGATGTCATCCACCTGCTCACCACGTCCCGAGACTACACTCTGAAGGTCCAACTTAAAGATGTAGAAGGAAACCAGGCCTATTCGCAGTATGACCATTTCTACATTGATGGAGAGGAAAAGAAATATAGGTACTAAAATATTTGTCTTGACTCACAATATTAATAGACAAAAATGACCTACTCAGGCTGGCCATATTCAAATTCCAAACTCATTTTGTTTGTATTGGACTCATATTTTGTTCATCTTTAAAGTTCAGGCTATAAACAATGCAAATTTTATGTTAATCATTTGGTGTTCAGTTTTATATACTACACTGTATAACATTTTCTCAAGATACTATAGGCTACATTCAGAGCTTCTTATCTGTATGTGTTTAATAAGGACAAGGTCTATTTTCAGACTTTGAGATTATATATTAAAACCACTATAGTATCATGCTTGCTATAAAGGGGCAAATATCAAACTTGATTGAGGGCTGTGGGCTAACAATAAATTGTGCATTGTAACAAACATTACATTAAAATTACATTTGCCCTCGTTTCTATCAAGTATGATTTTACAAAACTTAAAAAATACAATAAAATAGAAGCATTGCACTGTAATCTGTTTAACTAATGCAGTTTTATTTTCAAAGTTCTAATTCACTGAAACGTACAGTATAGTGCAATAGTATAGTTGAGATCAGTGTCTAATGCAGCTATTCAGTAACCTGTAAAGAGACATGAAGCTGGTCCTTGTTTTTTTTTTTTTTGTTTTTTCAAATGCAATTTTTTCACCTCTTTCTTCTTCTTATGTATGGCATGGTGGGCCAAATCAAAGGCCATGTGCCAAGATCTCTGATTTTGAGTGGAAACAATGAAAATGAGGTGGAATGCGCCCTGGATGGGATGCCAGTTCATCGCTTGGCATCATGAACACATATGTTCATACCTAGGAGTAATTAAGCATCAACAACAATATATTGGGTGGTGGGAGAAAACAAAATTACATGGAGTAAACACATGCAGTCACAGGGAACATGAGAACCTTTCATGTCAACCTTTCAGGCAGCAACCCAAGTTCAGGGTCAAACTGTGGTTGCTGGAGCTGTGAGCAGGGAAAACGGCCTCTGTTTGCTTTCCACTGCTTTCTCTATTAACAGGTACGTTAGCCTTTTGATTCAAGGGCAGGCTTGGAAAGAACTCGGGCAAAATGCCTTCATGCATCCTGACTGCCAAGCCGAACAAACCTCACCTTTCTGTTACAGATAAAGAATCAGATATTGCTTACTGAAATGAATATTTTGCATGAAAAGGAACAAAAAAAAAAAATCTAAGAACTGAAATGAGATTCTAGGGTGGTGAACAAGGCTTGGAAAGTGGAGAGGTGTTATTAAATCTGGGCATGTTGGAAATTCATTGTGTGTGGTTCACACTGCCTAAACAACCCGGGATGCAGATATATCAGGTCTATTGCCAAATTCCACTATGTTAGGTTTCCTTTTTACCCTTTACCGGATGTGTAATATTTATTTGCATGCTGTGCAATGCTGGCACCGTCCGTAATCTGTTGGGTTCATACGGCCAGACACGTGACCAGTTGTGTGAGGTTGTCTCTGAGCCTTAACGCTTCCCTGTAGGCTCATGTTGTGTGGTCCATTTTTACTGCTTTCCATACTAAATGTGTGCAATCACACCTTGTGAGTTGTTAATTATGGATAATTTAAGTCATTTACAACAGCAGTGTTTAACACGTGCAAATTTAATATATTTTACCTATAATTAAATTTTACAAACTTTTGGATAGGATGGAAATACGTTTCAACATTATATGGACAAATGCTTGTGGACACCTTGTGATTAAACTCATGCTTTTTGAACATCCTGGTCTAGATGTGCTGTTATAAAAGTCTACATTTTTCTGGAAAAGCTTTGCACAAAAGTTTCATTATTTTTTTTATTTATTTTTCTCCAGTATTCATGCTGAAGGTTTCAGTGGTACAGCTGGTCGCACCAGCAGCTTGACCCACTCAGGTACCATGTTCAGCACAAAGGATCAGGATAATGACCGCTGCAGCTGCAAGTGTGCCCAGATGGCTTCAGGAGGTAAATCACTACACATGTAACTTCAAAATTTTTGGTCTCCTTTGTCTCAAATAAACTTCTTGTTACTCATATTGCCAAAAACGATTACATTGACATGAATTAACCTGATTCTAAGTTATGACTTCTGTTGAGTTTTTGGTTTGGTCTTGTTAGGACAACTTCTTCTTCTTGATATTTTGTTATTGCAGGATGGTGGTTTGATGCCTGTGGGCCATCCAATTTGAACGGCATCTACTACACTGGAATCTCCAACGTGATGCGCTACAATGGGGTCAAGTGGTACTACTGGAAAGGACCAAACTCAATAGTTACCCGAACCACTATGATGGTGCGTCCTGTGGATTTCTAAAAATAAATGTCACCGAGACATTTGGCTCTACAAACAGCAAAACTCCCTGAGTTCATTTAAGATCTATGCTCCATGCTCGTTTGTGTCCAGCTGCACTTACATAAGCACTAGGTGTTAATTCAACACTGGGGAATTTGTGACATAGACAGCGAAAGAGCGCCAAAGGGCTGTTGGGACAGCTGAGACTCACTGACATTTTATGCATTTTTGGAAATTGTGGAACACTATATGATTAAAACTGGCTTGTTTGTTCTGCTCTGGCAAAAAAAAAAAAAAAAGAACCCAGCTGCTTCATCAGTATATTATTACCCTGTATATAAAAGCTCATGCAGATTAGAATGCAAAGGACTGGAATTTCACATCAGTGTTTGCTTGTATACTTGGCTAGTGAACAAAGCTCTTTGTAAATATGAACCATTCCTCCTCCCTTTCCTGTCCACGACACCTTTCCATTTGCCCCTTTTCTGACATGCCTATAAAGTTTATGAGTGAATACTCCCATAAAAACTGCATGAGATACTAAAACTGGTATATGTTTAACAGTCACATTATTTACTATAAAAATGTATATTTGTAATAAAAAAGGACATAAAATCGATCAGAGACGTCAGTGATTGTAAGAATGTAAGTATGAAGGTTGCAATGCCAGCATCTCCAAAGGCAGTCTGTTCATGGTGTTGTTTTAGCAGCGGGCTGTGTCGAATGCAGTGCAATGGTTGATTGACCATCCATGCAGGGTGTTAAGAGGGTCAATATTATCGCAGCGACCATGCCAATTCCTTGATGAAGCATACAATACAGGCTGCTTGCGTAGGTTCCATTAAATAGATCAGAGGGGCAGGCCCTTTTGCACTGCTGACCTGTGTTCACACTTAACACTTAGCTGGGTATGTGCAGTTGAGGTAATCACAGCAATCATGATTTAACACTCTGCTCAATAAACCCATTCATCCAGCAGCACAGGGTTGGTGAAATAGAAGAAATACTTATACTGCCATATCAGATAAGATCCCAATCACATTCCCATGACCCCTCACTATATCTGCAGCATCCTATCATGAATTTACGTTGAGGGAAAATGCACAAGCTGTAATAATCATTTGCCAGTAATTTATTGCTGCCAGGGCAGATGAGCTAAAATGAAGATGCAGTGCATTGAATAGAATGTGAGCACATTTACATGCACACCACACCAAGCTGCACAAACAGCTTTATTATGAGTCCACCAGCTGCCTGTAGATCATTGCTCAGGAGAAGACATCTATCAAGTTTGGTTTTACGGTGAGTTCTAGACACCTGACTGGCCATTAGGCCATAGCCTTGTAAAGGGCTTTCAGGAGGGGATTGAACCTGTGACTGTTTGCTATATGAACTTTTTTTTTTTGTTGGAGTTACTCCAAACAGGTTGAATGTGTAAATGAGATGCCCAACACCAATGTGGGTGGGGCTGCTCTAGTAGAGCTTTGGAGTGCATCCATGAATTTATCATTTCTTTCAGCCAGCTGAAGGAAGAATTGGAAGGGCTGAGAAAGGGGTATGCAACAAGCACACATAAATCTCTGTCGAACCTTTGTTCCACATGAAAGACTCCATGGGTGCAAGGAAGGACAGGTTAACTCAAGGATGGTCCATAATGAATCCAAGAGACAGAGTGTGTTCCTGTTGATTTAGCAGACTGAAACCCATTGAAGACACAGAAGAGCTCAAGGATACTTGAAATTGCTGTGACCCTCTTTAGATTCTCTATTTGGCTCTTAATATCAAGCTTCCCGTAGAATGCCATCTAATTATGGGTTGTTAACTCATTAATCTTACAGCAGGGGGCACTCTGGGTACAATATAGGCACAGCAGCAGTGTATTATTATTATTATTATTATTATTATTATTATTATTATTATTATTATTATTATTATTCAGGAGTTAAAAAGAAGCTGCACATTTGAAATGTGGTGCTACTGGTTATTATTATTTTCCTCTCTAAATCAATTCTTGCCTTCAAATGCAGCTCCCTAACAGGCAATTATGGCATGTCAATACTGTTATCATGAGACAACTCATGTACCCCACTCATTAAAAGATGGCTAACAGATTCTAAGGCTGTGGGGGACACAATATTTGCTCAAAACAAGAAATTCCTTTAATTACTTAATGATGTGTACTTCTCTGTGATATGCATGGAGACTGAGAGCCAAACAGCTCATTATAAAAGACAGAGAGCATATTGATGAAAATTCAGAGCTACAGCCATAAAACCAGTCATGTGGTGGAGTAATGATGTAAGGCATTAGCACTTCAAAACATAGGACTTTCCCACACAAGGCTATGGCTGCTGTCTGATCTTGAGCTAGGAGTGAAAGATCAGCTCATTTTTTTTCATATTTATTGAGCAGATAACCGGTGCACCGGTAACCGTTTTTTTTTTTTTTTTTTTTACTTTTTATTTTAAGATTCACATAATTCCAGTTGGTCTCTCTTTTTCCATGATAGCATAGTCACAGAGAGACTCACATATATGCAAATCCAATCATTATACACAAGGTGTACTCATCAGCTTATTTATAAGCATCAATTTAGAGGGAAATTTGAAGCCATAGTCATAGCTATTCTCCTTAATGTATAGGTAGGCAGGAACAGGCTGTCATAGCAGTGATAGGATCTTCCAAAGAGAATGTGATGATTTCTAGGTACCCCTGACAGTGTAAGAATATATTCCTCTCACCTTGCGTTTTTTTTCTTCTAACTTATAAAAAAAAAGACACCCCCAGCAGAATGTTTTGAGTAATCTTAGCATCTTAGATCTTATAAAAATTACTTATAACAGGACCCTGGGATAATAGCCCCTAATTATTTATTAACCTCACAGTCTCATTTTTTATATTTTCCTCAGTCATATACAAGAGATTAAGCAGAAAATGCTGATTGTGTTTCCTGTGGGATTTGGTGACTACTTCACTATACAAAAAAAGTAAAAGGTTTTCTTCGTCCTTGCCTTTCTGTCGTTATTGCTTAAAATGTACAGTAATATGATATTACTCAAACACCTAGGCTTGTCACATTTCAGTTTATTGTTGCACTAATTCAGGATCAGGACAACAAAAAAGCGGTGTACGTTTTTAAATAAATAGTCAGTCATGCTTTGGACCCACAGCTATTGGATCCCCACAGTGGATCATAAATACAAGCTAATTAAAAAGCATGAAACAACAGGGGCCAGAACAGAAGCTGGGCTTATGATGATTAGCATCAATTCTGGCACACTAAACCAATATAATCACAATTCATTAATAAATTAATTTTAATCACCATTATTTCATTGCACACTGCAAACAACTCCAGTGAACTCCAAATGGATTTCATCAAGGACCCACTGCTTCTATGACACTTACAGGATTGAGATTATGAAATTATGGAGATGAAAAAGATTTTTTTCTAATTCAAATATGAGATGCCATATTTATGCCAGACCAGCAAGAAAGGTTAAAGCCCACTGAGGGTGTATGAGAACCAAGCATGATTGTCTAAAATGTCTTGTATGCTGCCAATTACAATTTCCCTTTATTGGAACTAAGAGACGTAGCCCAACCCTGTTCCAGCCCCTGAGCACAAAACAAGATCTATAAAGACAAAGTTTGCCATAGTAAGTAGGGAAGAAATACTGTGACCTGCACAGAGCCCTGACCCCAACCTGACCGAACAGCTTCTAATGAAATGAAATGCTGACTGCACACAAGACCTTTTTGGCTGATTGACTGATCTCTAATCACTAATTCTATTGTGCCTAATTGAGCACAAATCTCCAATGCCACAATATTTCCAAAAAGGCTATTGTGGCATCAAAGGGTGAGGATCAGTTAGATACAGTACCATGTTCAGGTATATAAATACTTTTGGAGATAAAGTTTATTTATTCTTTCAAATCAGATTGCTTTGTAGGCTTTGAAGAGGCACATTTGACCTCATAGCATATTTCAGATGGTTGAGCATTATTATTTGCAAAAGCTTATACTATGCATATATATATATATATATATATATATATATATATATATATATATATACACACACACATACACATACAGGTGCATCTTAATAAATTCGAATATCATTAAAAAGTTGATTTATTTTAGTAATGCAATACAAAAAATGAAAACTAATATATAGATTCATCACACACACACTGATATATTTCAAGTGTTTATTTCTTTTCATTTGGATGATTTTGGCTTACAGCTAATAAAAACCCAATATTCAGTATCTCAGAAAATTAGAATATTGTGAAAAAGTTCAATATTGGAGACTCGTGGTGTCACACTCTAATCAGCTAATTAAATCCAAACACCTGCAAAGGTTTCCTAAGCCTTTAAATGGTGTCTCAGTCTGGTTCAGGCTACACAATCATGAGGGAAGACTGCTGACTTGACAGTTATCCAGAAGACGATCATTGACACCCTGCACGTGGAGGGTAAAACACAAAAGGTCATCGTTAAAGAAGCTGGCTGTTCACAGAGAGCTGTATTCAAGCACATTTATGGAAAGTTGAATGGAAGGAAAAAATGTGGTAGAAAAAGGTGAAGCGAAGTGCATTTAAGAATTTGGGGAGATTCACAAAGAGTGGACTGCAGCTGGAGTAAGTGTTTCAAGAGCCACCACACACAGACGTATCCATTGGCTACAACTGCTGAATTCCTTGTGTCAAGCCACTTCTGAACCAGAGACAACATCAGAAGTGTCTTACCTGGGCAAAGGACAAAAAGGACTGGACTGTTTCTCAGTGGGACAAAGTCGTCTTTTCAGATGAAATAAAAGGAAATTTTGCATCTCATTTGGAAATCAAGGTTCTAGAGTCTGAGAGAGAAGAAGAGAGAAGAGGCACAGAATCCAAGTTGCTTGAGGTCCAGTGTAAAGTTTTCACAGTCAGTGGTGGTTTGGGGAGTCGTGTCATCTGCTGGTGTTGGTCCACAGTGTTTTATCAAGTCCAAGGTTAGCACAGCCATCTACCAGTAAGTTTTAAAGCACTTCATGCTTCCCTCTGCTGACCAGCTTTTATGGAGATACTGATTTCATTTTCCAGCAGGATTTGGCACCTGCCCACACTGCCAAAAGCACCAAAAGTTGGTTAAATGATCATGGTGTTGGTGTGCTTGACTGGCCAGCAAATTCACTAGACCTGAACCCCATAGAGAATCTATGTGGTATTGTCAAGAGAAAAATGAGAAACAAGAGACTGAGACTTGACATGAAATATGAAAATGCAAATGAGCTGAAGGCCACTGTCAAAGAAACCTGGGCTTCCATACCACCTCAGCTGGTGGCACAGACTGATCACCTCCATGCCACGCCGAATTGAGGCAGTAATTAAAGCAAAAGGAGCGTCTACTAAGTATTGAGTACATATACAGTAAATGAACATACTTTCCAGAAGGCCAACAATTTACTAAAAATGTTTTTTTGATTGGTTGATTGGATTGGAAGTATTAAAATTTTTTGAGATGCTGAATTGGAGGGTTTTTATTAATTGTGAGCCGAAAAGAAATAAACACTTGAAATATATCAGTCTGTTGGTGATGAATCTATATAATATACACGTTTCACTTTTTGTATTGAATTACTAAAATAAATAAACTTTTTTTTCACCTGTGTGTGTGATATATACTGTATAAAACAGACAAACAACAAAAAATAAAAAACACTGGGGTAAACAAAAAAGAAAATGTTTGTAATCAAATAACTACTGTTGGAAGTGCACAGCAATGTAAGACGGCAACATGCTGGGAGAATGATTTCACAACAAGCCATTGTTAAGGCAGGGAATGAGAACAGGAAGTGATGAGAACTTAATTGCAAACAGGTGTGAATAATCAGCGGTAACTATGGCAACAAATCTGTATTCTGGGAACAGTGACCTCTGGTGGTGTCAAACGGGACTATCCATCACCATGTGGATTGACTGAGACAGAAAATAGTAAAAGAATAACATGAAATTCCTATGCATGAAAAATGTATATTATTTGAAATTAAAGCTAGATTGACTAGAAGATTGAATAAAAGACCAATCCCTTTCTTAAGTAAAGAAAAAAGAAAAGAAAGAAAAAGATTAATGAGGTGTATGTTTCTCATAACGTTAGCAGCTTCCAGGAAGAGACACTGAGCAGAAGAGGAACCTGAACAGTCAATGTTTTATTCAAACATCTTCTGGCCTCAGATTAAAAAAGCAAATCAGATGCCAGATGTGCAGAGTTGCCAGTGAAAAGATGCATCCTGCTCTGCGGATTCCACGTGCTGTTCATATATTAATGGCTGACCTCCATTTTACCTAAACCAATGCTACAGTGTTTGTGGTTTTATGCATTGTTTTGTTCAGAACTGAACTGAATCATCATATCTATGCAAAATAAATGAAAGCAATTGCATAGGGCCACAGTGGAGAGAAACTTCTTTATTCATGTAGTAAGCATGGTATGCTTCAAAAATCAATAATTTACTGCACAGCTGAACAAAAACATGTATTTGAGCGAATTTAAATTATACAAAAAAACAAGCACTTATTTTACACTGCTGTCCTGCCTCACAAATAGTATGAAAAACTTGACATTGTACAAAGGAATATAAAAAATGTTAAAATAAACAGGAAAATATTTTTATTTTAATAAAGGAGTGGGCATTTGCCTTTTTCTCTGTAAGTGAACGGATTTCCACACAACCAGGAGCAATTATAGAAAGCTTAATTATTTATTTCAATTTTAACAAAATTATTTTTTATTAAAGAAGAATTTTAATTCTGCATGCACTGCAGAAAACATATATATTAAACCTGCTATTTCTTTTCAAATTGTGTTCAGTTTTTATGTATATCAAATGCAATGTAATGACATCTAAACATTACGGCTGTGTTTGTTGATAGCTGTTAATCTCACTTTAAGCTTTAGCTTTTAGCATTTTCTTGCAACAAAAATCAATAAAAGATCACTGTTTAAATGTTGCACATTTTTTAAAAACTTTAATTTACTCTTTAATTCATTAACACTTACAACAAATGTTCGCAATGTGCAACTCAAACAGCACTGGTGATTTTACTATTCCGATTAGATATCAGTGATCAGTGCCCACATTAAACCTTTTCCGAAATAAACTTAAGGTAATGTGAAAAATTAAGCTGGAATCTCTGAAAAATATTTCCGAATTACCAGGTTGGGCTCTGAGTCTGCTCTGAAAATGCAAAACCTTGAAATCAAACGAGCTCTAAATGAAAGCGCCTAGTCAGCACAAGCTTTGATATACAGTATCCTGTTTTACTCTTCTTAGCTCTCAAGAGCTAAATCTTTCAAACTGTTCTCAGGATGGAGATCATTCCTAATGGATCCACACAGCCAGAGTTCAGTGTAGTCTAGTGGTATTGTCTTTTTCCCGAAAGAGCTTCGAGAGTGTTTTCCCTCAGAGCTTTGGTCGCATCAAATGCTCTACCTGCTGATAGCCCTTTGGCAAGAGCTTGTAAGATCCAGTGCCAAAGTAACAAGAGAGAAGCACTGGAGATGTGCCAGAAATCTCCGGCTTCATCTCTCTCTCTCTCTCTCTCTCTCTCTCTCTCTCTCTCTCTCTCTCTCTATTTCTTCTTAGTCACATACTCCTTCAATTGCTGTCCTCAACATTCTGTGAATGCTCGATGCTAAAAATGAGAAAATACAATATTCATAGGAATTGGCCTGGTACATCCAAATTAAATCAACCTCATTGATTTTTTAGCTTTTTAATCCCCCCTCTATATTCAGTTGAACTTTACATAGTACTAAATTATTGTCTTGCGGGCTTCATGCATTTTCATGCATTTTGACATGTACAATGAACAAAAGAAATGAAAAAAATAAAAATAAAAATAAAAACACCCACATTGACTAGATAGTTAAAAAGGCAAAGTGAAAACCAAAACCTAGTGGCTTTAGGTTCGTTTATTTATAATGCTTGGTTTGTGCTTACTGTGTATTTCGTTATCTGATAAGATAAGATGAACTGACCTGGTGTGGCAAAATTCAATTTTGCTTAAGGTATAGGGTGCATGGACTTCAAAAAAGTTGTTCCAATCTCTAGTCAAATCCAGCCTTATTCAAGTTTTATTAAAGGCTCGCCAGGGAGACAGAAATAACTTTATTTGATTTTAGAATATTCCTCCAGAGGATTTTTGACCATTAAAACAAAGACAATAAATAAGTTATTTTAATGTACCTTAAAAAGACACATGTATTTGACAAACCGATGCTTTTCTGGCCTGGCAGAGGCTTGGGTTGAAAAATGGAATCAATTTTAGTAGGCTCAACTTGTCTGATCTGGGATTCTTAGTGAAATATCCTATTTCCTTTTAAACTTTCATTTAAGATCTTATAATGGGTCAGGAGCCAAGAATCTGCTCTGCATTCTAATACGCCCTCTGACTCTACTTTACATCACCATACACACCGAGTCTGTTCTTCATGCACATATACACTAATCTGTTCTACATGATTTCAGACATCAACAAACACCCCCCCCCCCTCTCTTTCTCTCTCTCTCTCTCTCTCTCTTACCCTCACACACACACACACATCCTCAAACACATGCGAAGATTCTCGTAATTCAGTGTTTATCCTTCATATTTTCACATCTGCTTCCAAGGGTAAATGAGGTTTTAAACACATCGAAGGCACACACACCACACACACCACCTTCAAGAGTTTGGATTTGTTGACTGTGAATTTGTTTTCCTTATTCCATGCCTTTCCTCAACATGAGAGACCTGGAGCATGGCCGCAAGGCTCTGGTGAGCAGATGTGTCATGCACCTGTTATATATAAACAACTCACTCTGCTTCATTTACTTCATTTCCTCTTAAATCTCTTCTCTTCTTCTTTTAATTTCTGTAACTGTCCTCCATATGAACTTTAGATTAAGTGTCCTCAAGTGAGAATCAACTCATATAATTAACCAGGGCTTGAGTATAATGTCATACAAAAGGGTTTCTCAAGGATTCTTCAGATAGCAATGTTACATCATATCTCTCTCTCTCTCTCTCTCTCTCTCTCTCTCTCTCTCTCTCTCTCTTTCGAATATGCATTCAGGAAGAGATCCAGATTTGATATGAGAATTGGTGAAGGGATAGAATGGAAGTAAACAAGCAAAAAAAAGAATAATGGATTATGGTCTATATATACTAAGTCTGCATATTAATAATTCATTACTAAGTCTTACATAGACTTCAAAATGTTGTAGTGTGTATGAAAATGCTAGGACCTCTTTTTCCAGTGAGCAAGGAGTTCATCTACTGTTTGATAAACTAGTAGAAGAACCTAGGGCCTAATATATAGTTTGTAAATTCCCTTCTAAAAAAGCACATGCTCTGGCAGTGGCACTGGCAACCACTTCCAGTTAAAAATGCTGGTCAAGGTAGGGACAAATATAAGTAAGCTCTGGACAAATAGAAGCATAGCCTTTACAAAAACTTAAATAATATCAAGCCATCTCAAGAAGCCTTCATGATTCTTTTCTTTTGTACAGGCAATAAAGATGCAGAAATAGCCTTCACTTTCTGCTCTATTGCATTTGGCCTTGCACTTGTAGTCTTTTATTTGTTTTAACAAAATCTTATTTGGACAAATTCAAGGTATGAGAAGCATCTTTAAACTGCAGAATGACAACAAGAAGGATAGAATGGTTCTCTGTTTAATTCTATAATTGAAAAGAATATTGTACAAGTATTTTTTAAAGTCCTTGGAACTCTTACAGGAGGGACCAGAAATGGAAAGAGAGAAGGCAGGCTTGGGGTTTTTCAGCCTGATTTTTTTATTATACAGATCTCACACACACACACACACACACACACACACACACACACACACACACATACACACACACACACACACACACACACACACACACACAGAGAGAGAGAGAGAGAGAGAGAGAGAGAGAACACTGAATACTGTACATAATTGGTACACAATTGGTTAATACAACTTGCCAATAGCTTTTGAGTAGGTATAACTTGCTGATTTGATTTGCCTGGTTCAATTCAATTAAATTTTATTTAATGCTCTTAACAACAGACATTGTTGCCAAGCAGCTTTCCAAAAATCCAAACCCAAATTAAATTAAACATTAAATGAATCTTGACTGAGTAAGACATGAGAAAGAAGCCTTGAAACGAACCCATCATGTTCTGGGTGACACCAAATAATAAATTATAAATAATATAATAAATAATTTCTGTTCTATAACTGAATAAGACATCCACATAAACCTCATAGTGATCTTTAGGTTGCCCTTGTGGAATATGCTCAGCAGAAGCAAGTGAGTTTTATTTGAAAAAGATGAAAAGATGGCAATGAAAAGATGGAAAGAATCCGCTCATCTAATGGCATTTTCTTTGCTATAATCAATTGAACAACAGGCTCTGCTTTCAGCCTTGGTAAGTAACAATCGCTATATGCATGAAGAATGGCTGTTCATGTCCACATCATGCATAAAACAGGGGTTTGTGAAGGATCATCAGAATATTTGTAATTATTGCACTCACTCTGAGGAAAATAAGACATAAACATAAAACCAGAATTAGATTCAAAATGATCTAGTGGGGAAACCAAGGATTTTAGTATGTTGACATGACAAAATATAGTTTGCTAGTCAGAATATGTTTTAAACCTGAATATGATGTTGGGACATTATAATTAATTTCAGTAAACCGTCAGTTGTTTGTAAATGGTGATGGAAATCTCAACTGGTCTAAGCAAAGAAAAAAAAGTCAGCAGGACTAATGCTAATGGGTTCCTTCTCACACAGTAAAAATCGAAATGCTTAGCCAGAAATGTACTCAAGTCTATGTAAAGATTGCTCCATTTAAATGTACTTAAGTATTAAAAAGTAAGTAAGGTATCTTTTTATAACTGATTCATTTATGCCATACATCTGGTCTCTTCTGAATTCTAAGAATTAAATGCAAAAGACAAACATTGGTATGATTTGGATTTCTGTTCTGTTCATTCACTTTCTGGTTTGTTTAATAAATCATTATTTATTAATGATAATTTTATTTTTTAAAAGCATTCTCACTCACTTTTTCATGACATACAAATATATCTATCTATCTATCTATCTATCTATCTATCTATCTATC
>JAAIIK010000068.1:1002755-1015859 GCA_014706435.1 Silurus glanis | reverse complement strand
TATATATATATATATATATATATATATATATATATATATATATATGTTTACAAAAGTATTGGGACACCTGACTTTTCCAGCCATATGTGGTTCTTCCACAAGCTCATACCACAAAGAGAATGCTGAGAATACATTTTTTTTACTGAACTGGGAGACCTACATACCATAAATTATAATTTTATGCAGCTACACTTATTACAGTTATTAACCTATTTCATTAAATCCATTAGCTTATAATATCCTCATAACCAGTGTTGGGGGTAACGCGTTACAAGTAACGTGCGTTACGTAATAATATTACTTTTCTGGAGTAACGAGTAAAGTAGCGCGTTACTTTATAAATTTACACACTAATATCTGAGTTACTTTTTTAAAAAAGTAATGCGAGTTACTTTTCAGTTAAATTATTTTGCATAAAAAAATAAATACTGAATTAAAATGAACGTAGTCACGTAGAATCGCGCACTCACACGTGCGAGCAGCGGGAACAGAAGCTGGTCAGAAGCGGAGATGGCAAACTAGGGATTACATTACTGCGATGGAAGTGTTCTTATTATTTTGAAATAGTCGAGGAAAAGGAGAAAGGAATAATGGTTAAATGTAGATTATGTGTTGGTGAAAAGCTCTTGTCAACTGCAAAAAATACCACTTAAAAAAAAAACATCTGCATGCGAAGCACAGCACTACAGATGTGCTGTGTGTGTGTGTGTGTGTGTGTGTGTGTGTGTGTGGGTTTCCACCACTGCAGCTCTGTAGACTGCTCAGAATAAAAGTTTTCCGTGAGAGACACATGTACGATGCCATCGCAGCGGAGAGAGAGAGAGAGAGAGAGAGAGAGAGAGAGAGAGAGAATGTAACATTGCTATGACATTATACTCAAGCCCTGGTTAATTATATAAGTTGATTCTCACTTAAGGACACTTAATCTAAAGTTCATTTGGAAGAGAGTTACAGAAATCAAGAGGAGAAGAGAAGAGAATTAAGAGCAAAAGAAGTAAATGAAGCAGAGTGAGTTGTTTATACAAAACAGTTGCATGACACATCTGCTCACCAGAGCCTTGCGGCCATGCTCCAGGTCTCTCATGCTCTGAGTGTTGAGAAAAGGTGTGGAATAAGGAAAACAAAGTCACAGTCAAGCAAATCCAAACTCTTGAACTCCTTTTGAAAGAGGCAGGTGTGTGTGTGTGTGTGTGTGTGTGTGTGTGAGAGAGAGAGTGAGAGAGAGTGAGAGAGAGAGAGAGAGAGAGAGAGAGAGAGAATGTTTTGTTGATGTCCGAAATCATGTAGAACAGATTAGTGTATATGTGCATGAAGAACAGACTCGGTGTGTATGCTGTTGTAAAGCAGAGTCAGAGTGTGTGTTAGAATGCAGAGCAGATTCTTGGTGTGTATGATTATAGAGAACATATTCTGGTTGTGTATAATCATGTAGAACAGATTTTGGGTGTATTTGAGCATGTGGTGAGTACAGTCTGGGTTTGTATGACCATGCAGAGCAGGCTCTTGGTGTGTACGATCATAGAGAACATAGTCTGGGTGTAGAAGAGCATGTAGAGAAGACTCTGTGTGTATGATTACTTAGAGCAGACTGGGTACATTTGGTCATGTAGTGCAAATTATAGTTACAAATATTAGTATGTAGAGGAGCAGACTCTGGGTGTATTGATCACGTAGAGCAGATTCTTGTTATATATTTATATTTGTTTTCCTAATTTAAAATTAATATTTTTCATAAAAGCTTCATTTGCTAACACAGTATGGCCATTCAGTTCCTATTAATACGATTTGAGGTCTATCGATCAAGGTTCACCTCAGTGAGTCTACTTAGAACTTCCGAAGTTTTGTTAATGTTATCACATAATGAATGTTTATTAAGTCTACATTTCTTGTGCAAATGCTTCTGTGAATGATTAGGATTTACAAATAAATCCTAGCCCTTTGTTTGCTGACCTACTTACTTACTCAAAACAGCTTCATGCCTCTGCGTGCCATTTTTGGTATCAAAGAAAGGAAGTCACCTACATCTGATGTGTGGGATTTCCACATCCTTGGCAACACAGTGGAGTTTTGCATGTATTTCAAAAGATCCAAACAAAAAGCAAATAATAGTGTGTTTTTTGAGCCCCAACAGATGTCGAATTTCACAATCGATTTGTCAGCACAACATTTTTTATTAAATGAGAAATCTCTTTTACACATGCTCAAAATTTCTGAACATACATCCATAAAGTATGGTTATGTTAGGGGAAATTCAAGAAATAAAAAAAAAATACAGACACTACAGCATCACATTTTCGCTTGGGTTACTGTCTGTGTGCGAATTCACATGTTCTTCTTGTATCCATGTTGGTGTTCTCTTGGGTCTCCAATTTTCCCAAAAGCATGGCATTAGGTAGACTGCCAAAGCTGAATTACTTTTAGGTGTGGATAACTGTGTCTCACCTACTGTAGAGTGTACTCACGTATCATACCTAGACTTCCCATGATAAGCATTACATTTTTCAATACTCGGACAAAGAAAAGAAAAAATAAGTACATGACTGAGAGAGTCACATGTAAAAAAAAAAAATGCTTGCCTATAGCTGATATAAATTTATAAGCTTAACTATATATACAGAGTAGCCACAACATGAAAACCACATGTGTAATATTGTGCAAATTGTGGTCAAAGTTGCTTTGATCCTTATTTTTGTACATTTCTTTCTTTATTCCAAGAACATTTACATGCTTTCAGAACTGTTCACTTGCTGCCTAATATGTCTCACGCATTCATGTGGCATAACAAGATAATTCATGTTCTTGTCTTCACCTGTCACTTTGTTTAATGTTATGGCTGATTGGTGTATGCTTGCATATCCAGTATGCTTGTCTATATACAGTGAAATATGCCATTATACTGTAAGCTCTGTTTTAGTTATGAACCGAAAGTACTGTTAAAACGCTTTCTACATTTCTCATATGCAATACTGTATAAACGTCTTCTTCTTCTTCTTCTTCTTCTTTTGGCTTCCCCCTTAGGGGTTGCCACAGCGGATCATCCGTCTCCATACCCCCCCTGTCCTCTACATCTGCCTCTTTCAAACCAACTACCTGTATGTCATCCTTCACCACATCAATAAACCTCCTCCTTGGTCTCCCTCTTTTCCTCCTTCCTGGTGGCTCCATCCTCAGCATTCTCCTACCAATATACCCCATGTCCCTCCTCTGCACATGTCCAAACCATCTAAATCTCGCCTCCCTCACCTTGTCCCCAAAACGTGCTACATGCGCTGTCCCTCTAATAAACTAATTTCTAATCCTGTCTATTCTCGTCACTCCCAACGGAAACCTCAACATCTTCAGCTCTGCTACCTCCAGCTCCACCTCCTGTCTTTTACTCAATACCACTGTCTCTAAACCGTACAACATCGCAGTTTATACAATACTGTATAAACACATAACCTAAATCGTAATACATTTATTCAGAACAGTACTGTTAATCTACGAAAGACTGTGTAAATCTGCTTTTCCGTGTATTGCTGGTTTTGAGCAATATAGAAGCAGAAAGGTAAACATTTATATAGTTAAATATTATTGAAAGTTAAACTTTAAGATTACAATAACATTAATTAAGCACTGGAAGTCATTTTAAACGTTATTGTTTGCATTATTAGTATCTTGGCTTCAGTACATATTTTTTGCCTGACTATTATTTGCCAATTGTCTTTAAATCATTAGGACACTATTTAAGACAGATGGTATTTAATGATTTAATGATTATTTGATTATTTAATTTATTGGTATTTAATACATTAATAAAAAATAATAACAATATTGTTTGAAAGATTTTGTTAAAATTAACCTAATTTATTAAATTGTTTCCAGAAAAGTCTAATTAAAGCGTTAAATGTGTTTGAGCTAACTGTGAATGGTTTAACTTTCATTCATTACTGTCAAAATCCCTACCAGCACACCTTCCATCTACCATGACTGCACAAATCCAGCCTCCAAAACAACATATATGTCAAGTAATCATTCCTTTATATCGTAGGACTTTCATTCTAATTACCTGCTTATGGTTTTATAGTCACAGAGAGTCAGAAGTCAGAGCATACCATATGTGGAATATGAGGAGCTAATAAAAAATGTCAAGAAGGATGTGAATATTGATTCCTTAATCAGTACTCAAAGGAAGGACAGATTCTTCCTGCCTTCAATGAACAGGGACTGTATTAAAATCCTGCTGAGCAGTGAGGGAGTCGCTTCATCACAAAGAGATTACTGAACTGAGAGTGAATTTCGAGCCCTATTTGCTTAGCTATTCCGTTTAATTGAAATAAAAAGACATTGTACAACTTTAGTCTTTGATTAACTGAACGAGTCATGATAGTAATAGAACGATGTCAGACATCAGAAAATATATGGAATGTAAGGAGCTAGTAAAACTGTCAAGAAAGATGTGATTCTATTTGCATGCAAAAGAAGGACAGATCGACACTGTACCAAAACCTTGCTGTGCTGCAGAAACATCTTTAATATGTTGCAGAGTTGCAATGAATTTCAGCACCAGTGTCATTCTCGAGTGGGAAAGTGCCTGAAAATATGAGCTTTACGTCGTAAGATGAAATATAGAAGCCTGAACTTATACCATTTTCAGCCAATTTGATTTAAGCATTTCGCAAATGTGGAGGAATATTACAGACTACTCTTTGGAACTGAAGTGTCTTTTATAATATACTTCTGCAAAACTGAATTTCAGGAGTGTGGATGGAATGGAAAGTGTAAGAAAATACTTATGGGACAGTGGCAGAACATATCAAATAACTTACATAAGTGCATAAATGTTAGCTTAACTGCCTGTGTGGGTTTTTACATGTTCTCCCTATGCACACCTAGGTTTCCTCTGGGTTCTTCTCAGTTTTCTCAAACCCCATCAATTGATTGGATTGTCTATGCGAAATTGAATGAATGTGCATGTGCATGGTGTGATGGACTGGTGTCCCAGCTCATGTGTATTCCTCCCTCGCACTAAGTTTTCCCAGGATATCCTCTATGACCCTGATGAGGATGAAGCGTTTGCCAAAAATTAATAAATGACAAACCACTCATAACCTGTCATGAACCAAGTCATCAATTGATTCTCAAAAATGTTTCATGCGATGGAAGGTTTAGATATCTAATCAACAACATGCCATTTATTTAATCAACAATGTACATACAACATGATCTTAAATTGGGGTAACATTAGGGGCAAGCCTATAGTCTATAAATGATCTCTAAAAAAACATTCAATAAAAGCTGAAAAAAAAAGCTATAAATTAGCAGTGGCATCCCACTCAAAGTGTATTTCTGATTTGCTCTTGGGTCAGGCTCCAGGTAAATGAATGAATGAATGAATGAAGACAAAGTAATGATCTACTAAATATAAACAACACCACATTGGATCTTTACCTAATATTTAAACTACCTGCCATGTTATTGAGAATTATTGAATCTTCCATATTGAAATGTTTCATGACAGTCATCTGACAAATTATTGGTGGTGAAGCTGAGGTAGACAACCCAAGCAAAGTGCTACTCAACATCTTTCTGTAATGAATTCAACTCCTCAACATTGTCATACTTAGGTAACTAGATTAAATATTAAAATTAAATATGTCACTCTTAAAATGGATTCCAGCTAGCATCTTTTAGAAAATAATCAATTGTATGACATTATGACAGACGCAGTTGATTAAACATGAAAAGCAGCACCTCTTGAAGTTTCCATTTTTCTTAGACCCCAGTGTCTGGCCAATCAGATCTCTGAAGCACTAGTGCATCTCTATTTGCATAAATATTGCCAGGACCAGAAACTGCAAACTATTAACTGCAAACAAGAGGTAAATTCTCATTTGTGTATTGCTTTTGATACCACTATCAGTCAGCTATGTATTTTCCAAAGCAGACCCTAGATCTTCAGGGCCCCTTTAAAGTGCAAACCGAAGCCTTAAAGGATCAATTGCTCTGAATTGCCTGACACCAGACAGATATATTCTCAATCCGTCACACCTCACTGTCAGCAACAGCTAATGGAATCAACATGGTGACTGATAAAGCATGGAAAATAAGTTGCAGAGCCTTTCATCAACGAAGCTGCGACGTCTGATGCTGACCCCTCCCAAAATCTGAGCAAAGATCTATCATGCACAAATCATATCCTCAAGTTTCTTGATATGAGGAATTTGGGTAAACTTGTTTGTTATGGAGACTTTAATTTTAATTAGAAGTTGAGAACTCTAGAGGTAGACTCAGAGAGATTAAACCTAACACTAAGCAGAGTATTACTAAAGACACGAGACTCATATGCCTGTGGATTGAGCTGTGAAACATGATGCATAAACCCACAGTTAGCATTGTATAATTTAGTCTGGTCTAAAATGACTTTAAAATCACCAGTGAGAACCATAACATGATCTTTTTAACCACTTTATCCTGGGCAAGGTCTTAATGGATCTGGAGCCTGTCCCAAGCACCTGCCTGGGCTGGGTATACACCCTAAATGAAATTCATGTTGAGGTACATGTCACCTACATATACCCCTTATAATATAATGCAAAAGTTGCACTTAGCCCAGACTGCATCTGAGGCTGCGGACTTGCATAATATCTGAAGATTCTATATAGACAGCCTAATAACACCATCATATATCAAACTACATACGAGGTCAGGTGACTCAGGGTTTTATGATCATTCTAATATTTAGCATAAACAATTATGTTTGTATGTCAGTTATCAGGAAAGGCTTATTCTACTGTAAAGTAGGATGAGACAGTAATATTAGATTTTTTATTGACAGTATTTTAGTTGTAGTTTATATTATTATTTTATATGCCTAACTTGTTATATGCTGCCTATTATTTTGACATATCAGGCGATTAAGCAAGTAACTGAGGGATTGTAGGGCGTGGTTTATGAACACTGCCATAAAACAAAGTGTTCCTTAATTTTATCCAAAACCCATAAGAACTGTGATAAGAGCTGATAGATATGAATGAGATCGGTTGATGTGGGACATAGGCTGAATGAAAAAGAACACAATATTTATATATCAACATTTAGTAGTGTCAACACAATGTCTAACAACACAGAAAATACCAGACAAATATAGTACTGTCATAGAGATAATTATAATAATCCAATATAAATGCCAGGGCCATGAGAAGACAGACAACATACAGTATGTGCTGTAAATTGTCAGTCAACTGGTTATTTCTAACACACACACACACACACACACACACACACACACACACAATCAAATATATATAGTGATGTGCAAAGGTTTTATGTTTAAAAAAATCTGCAAATTAAAAATCCTTTCAAAAATAGGAATGTTAAAGAATATTTTTATAAATTAACAAAATGAAAGTAAATAAACAGTAAAAAAATTCTAATCAAATCAATATTTGTTATGAGTATCCTTTTGCCTGCAAAATAGCATCAGTTCTAGTTTCACTTGCACACAATTTTTGAAGGAACTCGGCAGGTGGGTTGCTCTCAACATTTTGGAGAACTAGCCACAGATCTTCTGTGGATGTAGGCTGCCTCAAATCCTTCTGTCTCTTCATGTAATCAGGACTCTGTGGGGGCCAAACAATCATTTCCAAGACATTTTGTTCTCCTTTACACTGAAAATCGTTTTTAATGACATTGGCTGTCTGTTTGGGATTGTTGTCCTGCTGCAGGATACATTTGGGCCCAATTAGATGCCTCCCTGATAGTACCGCATGATGGATAAGTATCTGCCTGTATTTCTCAGCGTTTTGAGGACCATTAATCCTGACTAAGTCTTCAACTCCAGTTGCAGAAATGCAGCCCCAAACTAGCAAGAAACCTCCACCATGCTTGTCTGCTGACACTCATTACTGTACCTCTCTCCTGCCTTTTGCCAAACAACTTGCCTCCTGCTGCAGCTAAATATTTTAGATTTGACCAGAGCACATTTTATTTGCACCCTAGTTTCTATGTTTTTGTGCAAATTTGAGATGCTAAACTCTTTTTCCACATCGGAATTGGCTGCAGACCAGTTCTGGCCTGACTTCTCCAGACAGATCATGGGTTTGTCTGGGTCCCACTGGTTTTCTCCAGTTCTTTGCTGATGGCACTGCTTGACATCTTCCAGTTTTGAAAAGAAGTAAGCATGATGGGCCTTTCATCAGCTGCATTAAGTTTTCTTGGTCAATCACCAAACCTGCAGTCCTCAACATGCCTGTTTCTTTGTGGTTCTTCAAAATAGCTTGAACAGCACTTCCTGAAAGCCTTGTCATCGATTCTCATGTTCACATGTTACACTACCTGGTTTAAATTATGTCTGTTCATATTCCCTTGTATATACCCCTGTGTTTTACTAAGTTGTTTTGTTCGTTGTTTCATCTTGTCTGGTTCCAATCACGTTTTGGTTTTCTTGTTCTTTGATCTCGTTTTGATGTTTGCAAATCACCTGACTCTTGTCTGTTCTAAATTCATGTTTACGTCTGCTGTTTGGGATTGTTTACTCCTTCTATCAATAAAACATTCTTACTCATCCACCTCTGCTATCATGCATTCCGTGCATTACATGACAGCTACTTTCTCTCAGCAGCTGCTAGTGTAGCTAGCTGCTTTATCAAATCGCTCATTTTGTCTGTAGGTTTAGCTATTCGGAAAACATTGAAAACAAAATTTAAAACACCAGCAAGTGATGTGTTGCATTAAATCCCCATCTATATATGTGAGTAAAAGAGAGACAGAAAGCTGTGGTAAGGCTGTATCTTCTTAGTGCTAGACCTAGTGCCAAATCAGATGTTGGATGGTGTACTTTTCAAATCCTCACAGGACATAACACCTAGTGAGCAGCAGTATCAGTGACGCAAGCACACAGCATACTGCCTTCTTCATGGGTAGGGAGGCACTGATTACACCTCAGTTATATTTTTTTAACATAGCAAAAGTTTTAATCATGTACATGATGCAAATGTAAACCTCTCCCACTCGGGAACTAATCTTTCTCTCAATTACTATGAATCTTAATTAGCTTTGTTATGTAAGCTAGCATGTGGGAGGTCACTGCATTTAAAAATATCACTTTACAAAAAGATAAAACATCAGTATTTGTATGTGTACAAACTCAGGGGGAAATAATCTAGGACAGTTTAATTTTTTTTGTAACAAAAAACAATACTATCATTTCTCCAATTTTAAAACAAAACAGAGAATCTACAGTGTCTGAAAAGTTTGTGGATCACACAAAATTTGATCCATTATTCTAAAATTTTGAATCTTCCAAAAAAGCTGTGTGTGTGTGTGTGTGTGTGTGTGTGTGTGTGCGTGCGTGCGTGCGTGCGTGCGTGTGTGTGTGTGCATCTGTGCTTCAAATTAGTTTAATTTAGAAAAACAGAAAAGCAGGCATCACTGTCTCTGCCTATTTATGTCATGTCCAAGTCCACACACACTACAAACTCCTATAATCCCCTCCAGTTGCCTTGTTAGAAGATTCTCTTGAACCCATCCACAGTCTCTGTCTGTGGACCTGTAAGGAAACCCTCTTGTACACAAACACAAAGTCAATCATTGTAAAATGTTGCTCAGGGTTGAAATTTACCCCAGTGATGTTGGTCTGTCAGTTCTGCAGAAGGCCTTGATTATCTCAAACATCAGGCCCTTATTTTCTATAACCGCAGCTCTGGCAGTATTACTGTCCAGAAGGATAAATTACAGGGTTTGTATTATGGTTTGACCAACTGAAGGTCTTTTTTAATTGTATTTATTTATTTTTAATCAAGAGAGGAGATTACCATTTCTAACTGTTATACTGTGATAAAGCACAAAAAGTCAAGCAATTTTCTGTTACAGATGTTGCACAATTTTAATCATTGCTATAAATACATAAAATGCATGAGGCATCATTTTTTTATGAGTAAAATTGTGTAACCCATTGCACTTTGCTGTGGTATAAGAAGTAGCATAGGGTGTGTTGTTAGTGGGGAAAATGAAAGCGCTACAATTGTTTAGTCTGGAAATAATTGGATTAATTAATAAATAAATGTAATACGTCTTTGTTATTGCGTTCCAGCATGCAGAGGTGAAATGTAAGTCTGACCAGAGTCAGCTTTAAATCAGTAGGAATGAAACAGAGTTTAAGTGCCATTCTGTTACTTCAAACATCATGTATTTTTTTTTTTATCAGCAGGTTCGTACTCTAATTACATTTACAATTATAACAAGTATAACTCAGTGCACTACTTCTCTTTATAATGCAGCTCATTTTATAATGCATTCTTGAAAGATCTATTTGCAACACATCTGCACACACTTTTAAATATTAGAGGAGAAATAAAGCTGTGAACTAAGTAGGTCAAAGATTGAAGCTGCAGGAAGCTCGCATGGAGCTTTTTGTACTTAGCGTCCTGACCACTAGGAGTCCCTGCAGATCCATGGATTCACAGATACTGCATCATTCCAGAGAAATCAGTCACCCCAAAACAACTATGGTATAATATTATAGCAGCTTATTATGATAGTGCTGCAGAAGCAAAGTGTATCCGAAATAAAACATAACTTCTTTATTGTATTTGTTCAACAGCATGTATTTTTCTGACATTTAATGCAATGGAGGTGGATGAAAAGCAGCCAAGGCTAAAGTTTTAAGGTCTGAGCTTACCTCCACCACATGTTTAGAAAAAGTCAATGAAATTGAGAAACTAAATTACAATTTTTATATACATATATTGTTATTCTGTAAACCTAGCTAGTTTGGGTAGGATATTATTATTATTATTATTATTATTATTATTATTTATTTATTTATTTTTTTTTTATTATTATTTTAAGACATTGATATAGTATTCTCTAAGAATACTCCCCCTTCAAACAGGACAAACAGTTCAAACAGTTAATTATTATTCAGGCCATTGTGTATGTGGCATGCTTACAAGGTCATCTGCTGTGTTGTTTCATTATTAGTAGATGTATAACAGAACTAAGACGAGGTCATTAATTAAGTCTCAACGCAGCGATTTCATCTGGATTGTGTATGTATAGTTTTATTACGAGAGGAACCAATAATAAACTAGAATAATAATAACAATAATAAAACAAGAAAAGCATTAGAGCATGAAACCGGGATTGGGATATGTAAGAATAAGCTGTAATAAAAACTAAAGCATGATTAACATGCTGTTTATTAAAAGAATTCACAATGTGGTTATTACCACATCAAGGTGGTATGAACAATAAGATGAACTATGAACAATAAGATTGTTGAATGTCTGTTTACATTTAGTCTTTGATTTCACATACATGCAAACCGTTTTAATCACAGCCAACACTACTATTAGAAGTGTACTGCTTTAGAAAATCAGTCAACACCTCCTTAAAAATCCAAATTGAGCATTCAACAGCATCATTATTAATGGTCTTTAATAGGGAGTTCACACTTAACTGCTCGCTGACAGGTTGACTGGTTAAGCTGCCTGTGAAATACTTGTAAAAATGAATTCTTACTCCTACTACTACTTCATGCAACAGCCTGAAGGTACAGGTGATACATCAACTGTCAGCACACTGATAAAAGCCAACAGACTTCGTGAAGTGATCAGAGCATGACAGCAATGTTTACTTTCTGGATTGTCATGGTCATGCCCTCCTTATTCTGGAGCTCCAAAAAGCCCTATATCCACAAGTGCCTATGACAGGAGGCTTGTTGCAGCAGTGGCCATGACATCTGTCCAGCCTTGGGCAACTCTTAGCCTTGCCACAGTGACAGAGGTGAACAAGAGGAGAGATGTACCTGACTGCTAACCTTTTCAAGTGCTGTCACAAAAAAAGGCAAGTGGCCATTCCAGATCAAGCCTCAAGTCCATCACATGTCGCATTTAACATGCCTAAACAAGAACACACAAAAAAACCCACAGACACACCAAAGTAAAAAGTTTTGTTTTGAAGGGCTGCAAGCAACCTAGAAACCTCAGCTATGAAGTTTTTGAAATATGTCATCTGTCTTCCTTTTTTTTCTGCAGTCTCTTACTAACTGTCAATTTCCTTCATTGCTTATGCAGCCTACTCTCTATTTCGCTGTTCAAGGGGATTACGTATGCTTAAGATGACACATGTATGAAAAGGAGATGAGTGCTGATTATTGTTTGTTCTGAGAGAAACATATGACAGAAAGCTAAAACTGAAATGCACAGATATACAGATCTTGTCTATTCATTGTATAATGTGTTCATCTGTGTCAAAACATTCTATAAACCGTGTTTCATTTCTTGGAAACCCTGATCTGCAGTGGATAAATGAGTTAGCTGCTCCTGCATTGGATTAACTTAGCAGTTCTGGACTGCTCATTTCACACAACACCAGCACTCAAATTAGAGGAGGAGGTATTGGTGAAAATGCTGCTATTGTTGCTGCATGCTAGTTGGTATCACTGCAACTGACACAGCTGGATGTATGGGAGAGAAAATGTGATTTGATAGGTTGCTCTTTTTATGCCTTTGCATGAGTATACAGTGATGTAGTTAATAATAACAAACAAAAGATGCCATTTAAAGCTGGCCAAAGCAACTGCACTTGGAAAATTACTGGCGAAGAGAAATATGTTATTTGTGTTAATTATATCGATGATTTGTGAATTTAACCAGATAATTAACAAGGTTAAAAAATGCTCAGGTTGTTTTTATATGAAGGATGACTGTGGGAGAGCGAAGGGTTCGGGGAAAGGAAGACCACTACATTCCCGTGTCTACCTGCTCCTGGCCTAGCCCTCCATTCACAAACCGGCGCTCGGCCACGTCCCTCTGCCACAATGACGTTTTTATTCATTTAGCAGAATTTAAATATAGGACAGAATGTCAATAAAATATTGAATATTGTTATGTAATTGCAATTGATCCTATTCACACTTTGGCTGATTTTTTTCTTTCTTCGCAATTTTTTCATACACAGCATTTTTCCACACTTTCCTTTAGTTTAGGAATGCTGTGAATGAGGGTTGTATTGAATGCACTGAATACACTGATATATTTTAACTGAGTGGAAATACACACAGTACATGTCGTCCATTTACAGGATGTATTCTCAGCATATATATATATATATATATATATA
>JAAIIK010000068.1:989446-1002355 GCA_014706435.1 Silurus glanis | reverse complement strand
TTCTTGTCTTTAAAGCATCTTGATATTAGGAACACATCCTATTCAACCCTTTATTATAGTGCGGTCAAATATTATACAATGTAAAAAGTAGTACTCTTACAAGGCCGTGTCAATCACATTGTCTACAACAGGCTTAAATTGCTTAGATTTATGCTGAAACATAATTGAAACATGACATACAATGTGTGAGGAAATCACACTTACTGTAGCTACAGCGCCAGAACTAAACAAGAAATATCAAAAGCAACCCATATAAAATTTCTCTAATACAATTTGTTTAAGTTCTTTAAATGCATGTGCAAAATAAGTTTAAAAACACATCCTCAGATTAATAGGTACCTTGTACATGTAAACATCTTTATTTCTTAGTTTTGTGGCTGCTTGCAAAATAATATCACATTTTATCCAGTAAGTGAAATTTACACTTTGGGGTTTTGCTTTATATTTACATGAATCATCTTAGTGATTCTAATTAGATATTAGAATCACAGATTTGTTTTTTTTTTTTTGTTTTTTTTTTTTAAATCATATTTACTGAACCACTGCTTCTTTTTTCAGTGTGCAGAGAAAATTGAGTCATATAACACAAAGTGAATCAAGTGTTTTATAATCAACCACTTCAGCTAGACACTCTGCTGTGAAGACTTTGAGAGGCTTTCACTGATTCTTAATTAGCACCCTTTTGTTTACTCGGCCAGCATGCGTTTAATGATTGGAAGAATTTAATGCCCTCAATCAAGCCCTTGTCGTGCTTTGATTCTGACATCTTCATTCACATGTAATTGACTTTTCATGTTTCCAAGGCAATAAACTTAATGTCTACTTACAAAACATCAAACAAGATGTCTTTTAGCAACTATTAGCCAGGGAGGCCATATTGTAAAACGATAATTAATTGCTTTCTCTGGGATGCCTAATTTCCAATTGTTGGTGGTATGGGCGCATTAGTGGCACAGTTTGACAGCTTGGAATATGTGCCAGTTACCAAAAGATTTGTTGCAGTGCATTTGTTTTTGAGTTGTAAATGTATTAACATAGTACATGATCCATTATTTTCTGAATTAAGAACCATCTCTTTTGTTCTAATCATTTATTTTGGGCGTTTATTTCAATTAAGATGTTGTAGAGTATTGTTCAGAAATATTTTGGTGTCTGGTGTTGGTCTCTAAAGAGTGCCAACATTTATAAAAAAGAATTAATCACTTTGGGAACAACTACTACTTTTATAACTAATCATGCATGCCATGGAAGTTTTTGTAATAACTATGTGTTTTTGTTATTTATTTTTTTACTAATTAATTAATTAATTTATTTTGCAATATGTTTTTGAGTCAGTGACAGATTAGTTCTCAACAGTGCATACCCCACAGTCCACTTCTCCTGAGTACTAACACCTGTTCTCCATTTTCCCTGCAATCAAGAACTGCACACACACCACTGACTTTCATTTAGACAGATGTGCAGTCTTCTACCTTACGCTGTGCTTTTTCTGCCTTATTTCAGTGCCTAAGCAGGTCCGATCTTTTCCGTTTACTTTCTAAAGCTACTTTCTAAAGCTAATAGTTTACTCTATTTGGCCTTGCTTAGCTAACCTCTTTCTTTATGTATACTTGCATCTGAGCTAACTTTGCCAAGCTCAAGCAATGCATCTTGAATTTTAATTTGCTGTGTTTAGTATGAGTGCTGGTTTGTGGTTTTGTTTATACTGATGTCAGAACTGGATTATCACATTTTCATTAAACATTTTCATAAAACAGTTTTGCCTCTAATAATAAATTGGTTTAAAGGTATAATTATACATACAATAATGGGAAATTGATTATTTAATACTGTATTTAAAGTCACAGTTTTATTTTGTTTTGATTAAACTCACGTTTCCAACATAAAACAATTATCTGATGATCGAAAAGTAGACACTGATTATTTTCATGCAGTTAAATGCTGGTGAAATTGCAAACCTATAACCAGGCTAAAAATGACATTAAGACTTTTTAGGTTACACTGTAAAAAGCAAAATATATGCATTTGTGCAATAATTGTGTAAAAATATAAATCAGTTTATAATGTTTCACAAATGTAAGAATGTCCTTTTCCGCATATTTGATTTGGCACATGTTTTATGCTGGATGATGAACGCATCCCTCCCTATTTATCTGGGCTTAGGACCGACACTAAGAGTGCACTGGCTTGTGCAACCCTAATGGCTGGGTTAAATTTAAGAATGTCCAATTACATTCTTCTTACAAAGAAGCTCCTGTCCATCAAGCGAGCCTGCTCGATAACCACCGTTAGATGGATAAAGAATTTTAGGTCAATATAAGCTTCTCTGACTTTTTTATTTAGCTAATAAAGACCTGGAAGTTGAATTACTAGCACAGACTTACAAAGTTTATTCAGCATGCTTTCTTAGCCATCCTCCTTGCTTTTATTTCCACTTCTCCAACTAGTCTACAGTTCCACACAGCAGTGACTAGTGAATGACTTAGTCAAAATACTACAGACTGAAGCCTTGTTCTCAACTCGTTCTCTACTGTTGTTCTCTACTGTCTCTTGTGTCATGTAGTAACAGACAATGAAACAAAAAACAACGGTTGCCAAACAATCCATGTTGTTGCTTTGTTCTGCTTTACATGGTTTCTGTGCTTCTTGTACGTTTTATGCTCTGACATGGAGTCAAGTTTGGTGTTTTTCTGTCACTGTTTAAATGATTCATCAACCAGAGCAGAGGAACGAAAACAGTAAATCATATTTGCTCAAAATATTCATCATCATTACACATTTGACCAAATAAATTTTTTTTCCATCCTAATATATCATTAAATGTACCATTGGCGCATCGCTATTTGAAATTTGAACAGCTCCAGGCATTTCCATGAACCTAAGATGAAAAAACGTTGATTCTAACTATCTTTCTGTCTATAGTTCATTGTAGTACAAGATATAACACTGAGCACACCTGTCTCTATATGCCTGTATTTGAGAGGTATATTTAGAACATAAAATAGAAGAGACCTCTATGCTCATTCATCCCCAAGCTCTTTTATTACTGATGATGGCTTTGTGACAAATTTAGACATATCACACTTCTCTGAAAGAGATTTTATTTAATCACAACCAGGAAAAAAAAAGCTTTTGTTGCCCTGAGAGGACCTGCTGCTAAAGTAAAATTGTCAAATGATATTAGGTTTAAAACCAATATTACAGATATATAAAGATTACATTTTAGTTGTAATATTTGTAATGAACTCACCGGGGACAAATCTCTTGCATGGTTGTCATTTAGATTTCTCACATTTTGAGAAACCTTTTCCATGCAGAACAGCAAAATAAATACAGGAACTTTCTGTGCGTCACTCTGACAGTCACACTGATATCCACAGTATGTTAAACTAATTTTATTCAGGAAACTAAATAATTCTGCATTTATTAAAGTGACCATTTGCATGTTTTAAATTCTTTCCACCAACTGAGGCCTCACGACAGGATTATCAGCCAAAAAACAATGAAGAACTAAAGTACATTAAAAATATATTGATGAATATGTTCTGACTTGCTGGGGAACTTCAGAAAATCATTTTTGTGATCACAATGAATCACATTTCCATCTACCAGCACTGCCTGCTTTGTTACCAAAATATTTGACACAAAAGTGCCAATTGGATCCCACTACATGTGTGGAGTTTTGACATTGGACCTCCTGGAGTGTTTAAAGGCTCTGGCATGGAGAAGCTGGTGCTGGATCTGTGATGATCACAAATGTTGAGCTCAGTAGCTCCTAGTTTTATAACCATAAAGACTGTATAAGACTGTAGAAAGAACATTACTTATAATCTTATACTCCAGTACTCATGTTAGTTCTCACTCTCCAGTGTTCTGTATTGTTGGAAGATTTATGATCACACTCTTGATATCACCCAAATGAGGATGGGTTCCCCTTTTGAGTCTGGTTCCTCTCAAGGTTTCTTCCTCATTACAGCTAAGGGAGTTTTTCCTTGCCACAGTCGCTATGGCTGCTCATCAGGGATAAATACACATCATTCACCTTGACTGTTGATTTCTGTAAAGCTGCTTTGAGACAATGTCTGTTGTGAAAAGCGCTATAGAAATAAACTTGACTTGACAAAAGCACAAACTGAGCATTAAGTATAAAGAAGTTAATTTGTTTTCCAATATCAATTGTCATCAGTTCATCAGAAGGAAGACATGCTTCCAAACTCTTCTCTGTTCTGGCACCTAGGTAATGATATGAACTTTCACTTGGCATCCGAACAGCTTGTAGCAGTTTTTAAACAGCAAAAAAGTTTCATAAATAAGCACTTTGTTAAAAAAAATATATAAAGAAAATGATAATGCCTTCTGCAGCGAAACAATTTTGATGTATTCATGTAGTAAGAAATATTCTATTTGATGAACTGTAGTCTAGCAATTGCTGATAAGGGCTAGCACTATTTAACATCCTTGTTATTTTGGATAGCATAACAGAGACACAAATTAATTGTGTCTGTCAAATAAAATAACCACGTTTTGTATGGAAATGGAATAGCAGAGCTGAGTGTTATGTCACCTTCTGAGTAAAACACCCTTAATATTAAATACCCCAAATGCAAACAGGTCAAGATACAAAATAGTGCATGTGAAAAATATATAATAAAAAGTGCACAATGTTGTAGCTTTATCAATAGAGACATTTTTGGAAGCAGAATATTCAGTAAAATAAGTTAAAGAAAATGGTCATTCTGGTAGATTTTAGTAGATGTAATGCTAAGGTAGTTTTCAGAAACCACACTAGCGGTTTCCATGAATTATTGAATAATTGATTAGTTATATTATAGTGATTGTTTTTTTTTTATTAGTAAAAAAAAACTTTTTTTTTGCTTATGATGTGCAAGCAAGAGCTTAACGAAGCCACTCTCAAAGCTGATTTACCTAATTATTTTAATCAAATTTACTAGCTAGCAAATATGTGTGTGCATGTGTGTTAATCGAATGGTACTACACTATACTTATTCTCACAATCTAATCCTGATGTAATTCACTGCACTAAATGTTGTGGAGCTCTTCTCTCCTCTCCAGGCATCTCATCTTTTTCTCTTTCTCCTTGTCCCTCACTCATGAGACGTACACTGAATGCTAATTTATGGACTCTTCTTTGATCTGTGAGCTGTGAAGTAAATAGAATTCATAATTTAATGTCTTCAGCCTACTGTTTCCTTATGCAGACTTAAGGGCAGATCTTAGACTCCTGCCCCTTACGACAGGGGGGCAGATGGATCATCTCAATTTCAGGTTATAGGTACTGAATCATTCATGAAATGTAAGGAAGCATGCTCTTTTTTGGTTCGCAGGAATGACCTAGAGTCCTTTTCTTTTGCTTTAAGGAAGGCAAAGGGTAATCCAGCAGGGTTGCTCTGGGACATATTGGTTGCAATTTTATTGCAGAAGTGTAGAGAAGGATCTGTTCTTATAGACAGATGGGCAAATCGGGAAGTCACACAAAATTATTTCCTGCCTCAACATTCATTTCTCCGTCGAGAGATTATGAATTCCTATTCCACAACTCTTCGAAAATATCACCGTTTGGAACCTTTCATAATGCTTGTACAAATGTACACTTGTTATCCAGAAGTACCGGCCAGCATCTACAGTGGTTCTGAAAGAGATTTCTGGACATAGAAAAATAGCAATATTGGATTGTTCAAGCACTTGTGCATTAGATTATCCCAGTATTATCCCAGTCATGCTTTTCCTTACTAAATGACAAATCTTTGCTACACAATTTGAAAGCTTTATTGTGCTGAATACCTTTCAAAAGCCTGAGGATGACAAAGGATTAGATTTTCTCAGAAGCATCAAGGTTCAGACAGAAAAAAAGCATACCAGAGGACAATGTTGCAGAAATAATGTGACGGCATGCTTGGTACAGTGAGTTTATTGGTTATAATATGTCACTTGAATAGACAAAAATGTTTGCTATCTTAGCAAATATAGAGTAAGTCTTACTTTTCTGATTATTTCTGATTTGTTATAAATGTACAAATCAAATTGAATGCTATTTTTACTATTCATATCTTTTACTTTTAATCTGACTTGAAGAAGTTCCCAGCAGGTGAGTATGCATACTGTATAGCATGCCTGCTGAGATATGGTTGGCTAAAGTGGCAAATACTTTTAAGGTAATCCAGACATCAATACAAATGAGATTCTTCAATTTTACAGCTCATGAGAAACATCTATAGTATTTTTACTTTAGTGGGGCATAATTCCCAACCATGGTTGGATGATCATGACCATGATTATGCATTTTGAAAAGCTCTTCAAAACCTTGTTTCCATGCAACTTTCAAAAGTCTAATTTAATATGAATAGTTGTTTTTTAGTACACAAAACTATTTTTATTGCAAAGAACCTTGTCAGCTTCCATAACTTCTTTTATTAAGAACTGCTAGAACTGCTATATTAGTTTGAATATAAAAATCACTGAAGCTTATATTTTCACGATGCCTCCCTGGTTAGTAACTGATGTGTAACTGATAGGGAAGAGCTGATTTATTCAAATGCTTTAAATGTGTTATTATTTTCCATTGTGTCTGCTCCTACAATAAAATATAACCAAGCAAATGTATTCATTCTTTTCTTGTTTATATTGTTTTCATTTTTGATCTTCATTCTCACCGTCGCCTCTCAAGTGGGAATGTATGCATTGTGCTTGCAATGAAGGACTTCCACTCAAGTGTGTACATCCTTGATAAATCTGGACCGTACTATCACTAAAGGCCTTTAGCTGGATTGATGCCCTGTCTCTGACAGGGTGAAGTGTTTAAGGATGGGGTAAATCAGATCCAATAAGAGCAGATTTAAATGACTGCTGTGGCCTGTAATTGGTTCTGCCGATGACTCCTTAGCACAGGAGAAGCAGCCAATGACCTTGGCTATGATTGTACATCGCTCTTCTGTGCCACAACCCACATCACTCTCTGTAAACATGCCTAGCTCTGAAAGGGATCCGTTCTATGCCATGTCATTTGAGTAGAGCCCGGAATAATTGATTTACGGCCATTTCTAAATGCTTAGAAACTTTATTAATTTTAAACAGTTTATTACAATAAAGGAATTCTGCTACTGCTTGATCATAATATTGTTTGGCCCATGAGCATGCTAATATTATCTCAGAAATAATGACTCAAAACGCTAATGGGATTTTGGTGCCAAATCAGAAAAAAAAAAAAAAAAAAAAGAATACCTGACCAATTAGCTTTATTTCCTAATCACTTAGCATATGACTCGCTGCACATGAGCAAAGCTTGGCAAGCATCCACACTGGCTCCACTTAAGTCTCCTATTCAGTATTTTTTTTTTCCCTTATTCTAGGCTTCTTAGTACTAGACAATTTCATCAATAATGTACACAAAGGGAAGTTGAAAACTAATTTGGTAGGTTTTTGCCCTCCTCACAAGTGTAAACACTCAAACACAAGCATAAGCAAATGGAACAAAGTGGCCAATGTGGTGTAATTTTCCTCCCCTTCTCTTGTTCTGCTTTTCTTATCTTTTTTATACACCTTGCCACGTTGGCATTTTCTGCCAATCATGGCGTGACAGCTAACTTCACTGCATCAAACTGTGATCAAATCAGAGCCTTTTCGTCTGGCAGTGAGAACAATGTAGTCTGTACTCTAATGAACTCCTGGCAGGAGGGCCACCTGCCTTTTTGCTTTGCCAGCCCATGCAGCAGCAACAGCAGGCAACCTTTACTTAATTACACCATTTTGCATTTAGGACTCAGTGAGGCAAAAAAAAAAAAAAAAAAAAAAAAAGCTTTTAGTAGGAGTGCTGACTTTCTTATTATCGACAAAAAAGTAAAGGGGTAAAAAGGCTGCAAAAGATTGTAAAGAATGGGTGTTGGGGAAAGAACAAAGTATAATAGAAAAACACTTGCTGCTATGAAAAGGTGCATATAAATGATTTCAGTTCATTAAATTAATTTTCCATATAAATTTTTCACTGATGTTATAACATTCTTAGTGCATTGCAGTGAATCTTTAAATCATTAGCGATAGCTAAAGCAAATTAGAAAAGAAAATAGATTGCTGATGGTTGCTCTGCAGCATAACTACTCATAAATAATTTATAGTAAACTGGCGGCGGCTTGGGGTGGGGGGTGGGGGGGGGGGGGGAAATGGGGGTTCGATAGTATAAAGAGAAAATTCTAAAGGTGAAACTTATAAAAGGGTTAAAACAGTTTAAACTAAGCCAGTTTAGCAATGCACACATTCTCACTGTTATAGGATGATTTGTAAAATGGCTCTCATAAAAAAGATATCTAGTTTAATCACATACGCAAGCCTCCCTTCAGTTTTACATTTTTATTTAAATCTCTCATGGTGGGTAATGAGTACTTGTGCCTGAGTTGTTAGATTTAGCTTCATTGAGGTAATATACTGTACCCTGCAATCTTGGCCATGATGAACTCATTTTGGGCTGTCATTGTGCAAACTCTCTCTCAGTTTGTGGCAAAAAGCGATTTGTTGGCTGCTGAGCTGTTTGGTCAGCATGATGCTTATAGCCATTCCTGCTGTAATCCATAGCGCAACACTGGAACAAAACACCAGGCTAATTAAGAACTAAAATCTGCCTTTGAAATAAGACTATTAAGAGTTCTCCTACTTTAAGAAGCTTAGCGTGAAGTCTGAAACTGTTACTATGAAACAATCTATACAGTGGGAATGCAATAATGGGGTGAATCATAGTTTTCTCTTTTAAGGGACTCATAAGTAGTTGTGGGGAAGCAAGGCCCAGCATACAGCTCTGGGGTCTTTAGGTCAATTGTATTCTTAGATTACTGTTTATGTGGAATTTATGTGTCCACCAATTAAATCATACTAATGTTATCAAATATTATACTAAAACTTACCTTTGTTACACTGTATACAGCTCTGCTTAGTGGTGAAAAATGGAAGAACCAATTTAATTTACTAATTAATTTAAGTTCATAAAGGAAAGAAGGTATAGCTATAGTGTAGGAGACTGGAGGTTTGGGTTGCTACTTTAAATGATGGTACTATGACTGGTAAAGAGAGAGAGGTAGCTGATATGATGGAGAGGAGAAAGGTGGAAAGTGGAAAGGGAGTAAGGCCAGGAACATTGGAACTGTTCTATCATGATGTAAATGGTAAGACAAATGGTGTAGGGGTGATTCTGAAGGAAGAGTTTAGTAAGAGTGTAGTGGAGGTGAAGAGAGTTTCTGAGATGGTTATAAACATGAAGCTGGAAGTTGAAGATGTGATGATAAATGTCATCAGTGCTTATGATACACAAGTGGGCTGTGATATGGAGGAGAAGGAAACATTCTGGAGTGAATTAGATGAAGTGGTAGAAGGTGTACCTAGGAACGAAAGATTTGTGATTGGGGTACAATTTTATTGGCATGTAGGTGAAGAGAACAAAGGTGATGAGGAGGTGATGGGTAGGTATGGCCTTAAGTAGAGGAATGTGGAAGGGCAGATGGTGGTAGATTTTGCTGAAAGGATGGAAATGGCAGTGGTGAACACTTATTTTAAGAAGAAGTAGGAGCATAGGGTGACGTATAAGAGAGGAGGAAGGTGCACACTGGTGGACTATGTTCTATGTAGGAGATGCAACCTGAAGGAGATTGGAGACTGTAAGGTGTTGGCAGGGGACAGTGTAGCTAGACAGCATCGGATGGTGGTCTGTAGGATGGTTTTGGAGGTGAAGAAGAAGAGGTGGAGAGTGAGGACTGAAAGATAAGATGGTGGAAACTGAGGGAGGAAGACTGTAGTGTGAGATTCAGAGAATAGGTCAGACAGGGAGAGATGGCGGTACATGCTGGAGAAAAGGGGAATGAAAGTCAGTAAGATTAAGACAGAGTACATGTGTGTGAATGAGAGGGAGGGCAGTGGAGGGGTGCGGTTGCAGGGAGAAGAGGTGGAGAAGGTGGAGGAGTTCAGGTACCTGGGGTCAACAGTGCAAAGTAATGGAGAGTGTGTTAGAGAAGTGGAGAAAAGAGTGCAGGCAGGGTGGAGTGGGTGGAGAAGAGTGACAGGAGTGATTTGTAATAGAAGGGCATTTGCAAAAGCGAAAGGGAAAGGCTATAGGACTGTGGTAAGACCTGCGATGTTGTATGGTTTAGAGAAAGTGGCAATGACCAAAAGACAGGAGGTGGAGCTTGAGTTAGCAAAGCTGAAGATGTTAAGGTTTTCGTTGGGAGTGATGATGATGGACACGAATAGAAACGAGTTTATTAGAGGGACAGCGCATGTAGGATGTTTTGGAGACAAGGTGAGGAAGGCGAGATTGAGATGGTTTAGACACGTGCTGAGGAGGGACATGGGTTATATAGGTAGGAGAATGCTGAGGATGGAGCCAACAGGAAGGAGGAAAAGAGGAAGGACAAAGATTAGGGTTTATGGATGTGTTGAGGGAAGACATTCACATAGTTGGTTTGAAAGAGGCAGATGTAGAGGACAGGGGGGTATAGAGACGGATGATCCGCTGTGGCGACCCCTAATGGGAGCTGCCCAAAGAAGAAGAAAAAGATGATAACATTAAAAACACATGTATAATATTGTGTAGATCCTTCTTGTCTTAGCAGCTTGTCCCTTTGAGGTATGGATTTCACAAGACCTCTGAAGGTGTACTGAGGTGTCTGGTACCAAGATTTTGGCAAGTTCTGACGGATCGAGGTGAGGTCTTTATGGACTTGTCTTGTTTGTCTTATTGATGCTTGATTGAGATCTGTGGAGGCAGAGGCAACCATTCCTGAATAATGTTTGCACTGATCTGTATTACCCTGCTTATGAAGGCCAATGCTTTTATAAACTGTTGTTGCCATGAAAGGGGGTACCTGGTATGCAATGACGATTTAGTGGGTGATATGTACAGTATATAAGTATATTACATATACTGTATACTGCAGTGGTGCTTCAGTGGTTAAGGCTCTGGGGCTAAGGGGTTACTGACCATAAGTTCGGGGTTTTAAGTCCCAGAACCACAAGCTGGCACTGTTGAGAGCTTGAGTAAGGCATTTAACCCTACCTGCCCCAGGGGCACTGTACCACGGCTGACCCTGTTCTCTGATTCTATATTCCTGAAAAGCTGGGATTTGCGAAAACCTTAGGGGAGGTGGTAGCTCAGTGGTTAAGGCTCTGGGTTACTGATTGGAAGGTTAAGGGTTCAATCTCCGGATTTGCCAAGCTGCCACTCTTGGGGCCCTTGACTAAGGCCCTTAACCCTCTGTGCTCTAGGGGTGCTGTATCATGGAACATTGCTGGGAAATGTGAAGAACTAATTTCACTGTGCTGTAAAGTACATGTGACAAGTATAAAGCACCTTTTTTTTCTTTAAAATAGAAGTAGTGGTTGGCATGCTGGGTGCTCAAAAGACAACATATTCAAACTGCTCTTGATGCATTTACTTTAACAATCATGAGATTAAAAAAATGGCCCAAAAAATTGATTTTGATTGCCCAAAAACTTTTTAGTGCTACAGTGTGATAATGTGACTATCAGGGAGGCAGCAAAGATGGTCAATGTTTAGGTTAATATTATTACAATCTAATATAAAGATAAAAAAAAGTTTAGTAAAGCTATAAAAAATCATGAAAGAATAACCTGCTATGCAGGGTGTGTAATGAGCAACAGGTGAGTTTAATCAGAAGTCCAGTCAGTGAATGTGCTATGCTGTTTTTCAGTGGTGAATTCTGGAAACTAGAAACAGTGATTCTGATTCTCTGTAGCATATTTTTCAAATATATCAAATATTCTTGCTTTAGGGCACAAGAAACAATGTGTTTAAAGAGATGAATGAACAGTTTCAGTCTGGCAGTAATGCTGACTGCACACAAAGGTCAACAAGAGAAGTGACAGACTCAAGCTCATAAAAGATTGTTGATTAACATAAGGCCAGATGTTGAAATTAGTGCAATGTAGCTGATCATATCAACAGACGATGATATGCGTCAACAAAAAAGAACTTGCAGATTTGTAGACACTTCCCAATAAATAAATATCTCTTCTTATATACAGTATTCTGTTATCTAACCAGTAGTCAAACCCAGCTGCTTTATAGTACATTACAGAGAACTGACTGTGAATCACTGGGGACTTCAGAAAGTGTCAGAGAACTGAAACTGTGGGGGAAAACAGAGAAACCACAGATACAAGAGGACAGCTGTAGAGAATATAAATGAATAAAATATCGATATTTGTCTGTGACAGCTTGTCATTTCCTGCCATTCCAGAGAGGGACAAATCTATATTATTAATGCATACAGCTAAGAACAACAGTCTAACTTTTAACCCCCACCACACTATATATAGGCACATTCTCTAATTACACACCACTCATATATAATTAATCATACTTAGACCTCTGCAGTCACTTGTATAAAAAAAACAAAAAAAACCAAACAAAAATGAGTGCAGAAGTGAGACAGAGAGAGAGAAAGAGAGAGATAGAGAGAGAGACTAACATATGCTTTTTGGATTTTAAAAGTGCTCTTCAAAGGCCCATTACACCGGTGAAGGTGATTGTTAAAGGTGATAGAACATATTATCAGTGAGTTTTCAAGGGTTTAATGATGTTTTCCTCCACAGCTGGATTAGGTCCAGAATGATTACACTGTTTAATGCAGAGAGCTCATCCTCTAACTATTTTGTTGCTTACATGATTCCGTCAGCTTAATTGAAACTATTTTGTAACCTCCTATTACTATTACCTTCATTGAGACAATTTTGTAAGCTGCTATTACAGTCTTTTCGATTTTGATATAATTGCACAAAGATATCATTTGAATTTAATTAACCTGAGGGAGAGAGAAAACAATGAGAGAGATGGGGAGAGAGAGAGAGAGAGAGAGAGAGAGAGAGAGAGAGAGAGAGAGAGAGAGAGAGAGA
>JAAIIK010000068.1:968863-983211 GCA_014706435.1 Silurus glanis | reverse complement strand
CACACACACACACACACACACACACACACACACACACACACACACACGTTTCCTGTCTTACTGTTAATGAACAAGTGCATCTTATTCATTGTTTGTGCTTGTCTAGCCGATTGTTGTTGTTTCTTGTTACAGTTGTGGTATTGAGTATTGCTTAATGTTTTTATTCGCATATATTTTGTATATCTTCTTCATTGAAGTAAATCTGCATCTGTAGACAACCTTTATATTTACATTTGCAAATGGTTACCACGATTACAATATACATTATACCACAGGTAAGATCTATTCACAAGTTAATTTATTTTTCTTTTTCTATTTAGCATCACTGAAAACACACACTGTTCTTCTCTAGTGTGTAATGGGATTTAATTGTGTCTTGCCTTGAGTAGAAGTGGCTTAGATGTGTGAAAAAGCAAGGAAGATACAACAAAAAAAAAAACACCCTTCTGGTTTGACTATTTAAATATGGGTTTATCAAATACATAATACATACAGTATATAGATGTGAATATTTGCGTATTAGTGGATTGTTTAACAAGAGTTTGGAAGGTGAGAGGATGCCTGAGGAATGGAGAAGGAGTGTGCTGGTACCGATCTTTAAGAACAAGGGAGATGTGCAGACCTGCAGTAACTACAGGGAAATTGAGTTGCTCAGTCACACCAGGAAGTTATGGGAAAGAGTAGTGGAAGCCAGGCTGAGAGAAGAGGTGACCATCTGTGAGCAACAGTATGGTTTCATGCAGAGGAAGAGCACCACAGATGCATTATTTGCTTTGAGAATGTTGATGGAGAAGTATAGAGAAGGTCAGAAGGAGTTGCATTGTGTGTTTGTGGATTTAGAGAAAGCGTACTACAGGGTGCCGAGAGAGGAGTTGTGGTATTGTATGAGGAAGTCAGGTGTGTCAGAGAAGTATGTGAGGGTGGTGCAGGACATGTATGAGGACAGTGTGACAGCAGTGAAGTGTGCAGTAGGAACGACAGACTGGTTCAAGGTGGAGGTTGGACTGCATCGATGATCGGCTCTGAGCCGGGTATGGACAGGTTGACGGACGAGGTCAGACAGGAGTCTCCGTGGACTATGATGTTTGTGGATGATATTGTTATTTGTGGTGAGAGTAGGGAGCAGTTGGAGGGGTGGAGGTACATATTGGAGAAAATGAGAATGAAAGTCAGTAGGAGTAAGACGTAGATTATAGAGGAGTAAATGTTTGTGAATGAGATGCAGGGCAGTGGAGTGGTGCGATTGCAGGGAGAAGAGGTGGTGAAGGTGGAGGAGTTCAGGTACCTGGAGTCAACAGTGCAAAGTAATGGAGAGTGTGTTAGGGAAGTGAAGAAAAAAGTGCAGGCAGGGTGGAGTGGGTGGAGAAGTGTGATAGCAGGAGTGATGTGTGATAAAAGAGTGTCTGCAAGAGTGAAAAGAAAAGTTTATATGACTGTGAGACCTGCGATGTTGTATGGATTAGAGACAGTGGCGTTGACTAAAAGTCAGTAGGCGGAGCTGGAGGTGGCATAGTTAAAGATGCTGAGATTTTCATTGGGAGTAATGAGGATGGACAGGATTAAAAATGGGTTTATTAGAGGGGCCGTGCATGTAGAACGTTTTGGAGACATGGGGTATATCAGTAGGAGAATGCTGAGGATGGAGCCACCAGGAAAAAGGAATAGAGGAAGACCAAGGAGGAGTTTTATGGATGTCGTGAGGGAAATGTAGGGCAAATGTAGAGGACAGGGGGGTATGAAGACAGATGGAGGTATGGAGACGCTGTGGTGACCCCTAATGGAGGAAGCCGAAAGAAGAAGAAGAAGAAGAAGAAGAAGAAGTGGATAAAATAGTTCATTGGTGTTGCACAACTGTATTAAACTGTATCCAGGTCTTTAGATTTTATAATCACAAATATCCATTTCACAAAGATCACAAATATCCAGAATTACACTAGAAGGCCTAGTGGTTAGAACTAAAATGAAATGTCACACTTTTGTGTATATAATTATGCATATGCTGATAGAATGCTCCTGATGGTAATACAAATTATATTGTATTTCTATTGACCCATAAAAGACTGTCAAGTGTAGGCATCTGCTGCATTCAGGCAAGTTATAAAGGTTTGCCTGGAGAGAAGTAAACCAGGAAATGAGAGCACCCTAGCATGTGAGTGACAACATTATTAGTCTCTAGTCACACAAAGCAGTCAGTGAGTGGAACAGTCCTGTCTTTCATTGTCTTTTTACTTTTCCTCTTCCATCTTCCTTCTCTTGGTGCTTGTTCTTTGCCAAGAAGTAATCTCCAGACTTTTTCCAATGTATAGTTTCAGGAAAAGAAAGCAATAAAGGTATGTAACAAAACAAATAATATTTGTGTAAAAAAATAATTGAGACTTAATTATGCTTAAAAGATTTTAACAAGAAACATGTGCAAACATACTGTATATTAATACCTATAAAGTATATACAGTATTAATTTATTTTCTGCAAGAACGTTGTCAAAATCCCACTGGATCCACAACCTGTCTTAGATACACTTAGCACAAGGCAGGAAAAAACCCCAGATGGGACCCCAGTCCATAGCACAGGGGTTCCCTAACCTTTGTGGCAAACAACCCAAAAATGTCATTAGTGCATCCTGCAACCATCTCTTCCTCACTAAGCAACACATGCACACACCATCCATTGGATTTAAAAGGAAACATGATTCATTTGACCAAGCCACCTTTGCTCCATGGTCCAGTTCAGATTCTCACATGGAAAGTGCTTTCGATGGTGGACAGGGTTTAGGAGTTTTGACACCTTTCAATCATAACCAGCATTAACTTTCTCAGCAATTTGTGCTACAGTAGTTTTTTTGTGGGCTCAGATCAGATCATTGCTCTATATGTGCATTAAAGCCTACTGAGCCTTGGATGCCAGTATTGCCTATTCACCGATTGTCCTTCCTTCAACCACTTTGTTTAGATACTAGCCACTGTATAGCTAGAACAGTATTTTTTATTTTGCAATGTCAATAGTACAAAATCCACCATCATTTGAAATGCAGAAAAGATTACAAAAACAGAGATCTGATTTACAAAGAAACTAGAAGTTAATTAATAAATATATATACACTGGAGATCAAAATTAGAGAACAATTTATAAACAATTGAACAATTCTGAAATAATATCATCTTCACTGCTCAACAGTTGAAGGAGTTTTTGTCCTGTCTATACCATGCTACCAGAACACCTTTTCCACAAAATAACTAAGGCATTTAAAAAAAAAAAACATTATTTTGCAGAAAACACACTGATCAAAATTAGAGAACACTTTCAGATACCTCCCAGTTATTGGTGTTAATCTGGCACTTGGCGCTAATTTCCTTGATTATCTGTCAACCCCTATTTAACTGGCAGCCTAACTTCCAGTTTCACTGACTTTGCAAGATGGTGGGCCGTTCTAAAGTTATTGAAAGCCTCCGGCAGCAGGTTGTCCAGATGGGGATGACCCTATCAGCCATAGCAAGACAAGTTGGTTGTTCCAAATCTGTGATTTCAAGAATATTGAATCTTTACAACATCACAAACTCATTCAAGTCCGCCAAGAAGGCTGGTCGTCCACGGAAGACAAATACAAGAGAGGACATGATACTGCGGAGGATCTCAATGGGCAATCGTTTCCACACTGCAGCTGGAATTGCTCACCAGTTCAGCGCTGAACAGGGTAAGGATCTGTCTCGTCATACAGTGTCTCGACGTTTAAGAGCATTTGGACTGAAAGCCCGCTCTGCAGTGACCAAACCTCTCATTAGCAGAAAGAATCAAAAGGCTAGACTAAGCTTTGCTGAGGAGCATGTTGTGTGGACAGAGGAGAACTGGTCCAAAGTTCACTTCAGTGATGAAAGCAAGTTTAATTTATTTGGGTCTGATGGGAATCATTATGTTCGGCGACAAACTGGAGAAAGACTGAACCCAAAGTGTGTAAAGAAGTCAGTGAAAAGTGGAGGAGGAAGTGTCATGGTTTGGGGCATGTTTTCTGCAGCAGGAGTTGGGCCTCTTATACAGCTACATGGCAGAGTGAATGCAAATGTTTATCAGAACCTTCTTCAACAACATATGGTTCCTTCCCTGCGTTCATCACCCAATCAGCCCGCAGTGTTCATGCAGGACAACGCTCCATGTCACACAGCAAAACGGGTAAAGCAGTTCCTTGAAACTGAAAACATTGAAATAATGACATGGCCTGCCCAGAGTCCTGATCTCAACCCATTAGAGAACCTCTGGAAAATCCTTGGCGACAAAGTTATGGCCAAGAAACCCACTACAGTCACCGAACTGTGGAGGAGACTGGAAGAAGAGTGGACCAAAATCACACCAGAGCAGTGTGAGAGACTAGTGCTGTCCTGTGGCCGCAGATGTGCTGAAGTCATTCAGAGCAGAGGCCTGTACACTTCCTACTAATTGCTGACTGTTTTAACCTTCAGAAAATTTTGTTGTAATCTTTTTCCATGCTACAGCCATTGTTGTTCTCTAATTTTGATCAGTGTGTTTTCTGCAAAATAATGTTTTTTTTTAAATGCCTTAGTTATTTTGTGGAAAAGGTGTTCTGGTAGCATGGTATAGACAGGACAAAAACTCCTTCAACTGTTGAGCAGTGAAGATGACATTATTTCAGAATTGTTCAATTGGTTATAAATTGTTCTCTAATTTTGATCTCCAGTGTATATATACTAAAATTCTGTGTTTTCATACCGGTAAATGCTTGTTAGGTAACTACGTAGTCAGCTAATTAGGTTTGATGACATTACAAGCAAACATATGTTTTATGAGTAAAAGATTATTTTATTTGCAAAACATTGTGCCACATACATTTGAAATTGCTGTGCATAACAAGAAGAGTAAAAGCTGTTCCTGAGAGCTTTATGTAAATCATTTGCTTCATGCCAGCAATAAAAATAAAAACAATATTTTTGTAAAAAAAATTTTTTTACAAAAAGAAGCTTTTCAGGAAGCTAGGATCAGATCACAGGGTCAGCCATGGTACAGTGCCCCTGGAGCAGACAGCTCAAGAGTCCAACAATGGCAGCTTAGCAGTGCTGGGGCTTGAACCTACAACCTTATGATCAGCCTTAACCACTGTACCACCACTACCTTGGGTCTATATATAAACACAAATTTTGTGAGGGAACTGGCATACGTAGCTATTTTTGCAAAATGTGTTGTTATTTGCAGTAGCGGGCCGTGCATTTGGTACCTGGGCCTTTAGTGGGGACTTACCCGACCTAATCCACCTCTTAATACCACCACTAGAGAGAGAGGCATTTCACATATGGAGGGTGTATACTATTTTACTATAGCAAGCTCCAAACCTCTACACTACAACCTACTCACCAGAGATGTATACTCATAATTTGCACCGCTCCTCAGAGGCTGTAAGCCAGTGGTCTGGAAGTGGAGAACAAACCCTTTCCCGGGCTGAGACAATCTAGCTAGCTTCGGGGTTAGCCGAACTCTTCTCATGATGTCTAGCTTTTCTTGTAAATGAATTTTTAAGTATGTCCGAGACCAAATAAATTAATTTTTCTCCATTGGCATAAAAAAGTCTAACTCTGATGTATTAATGTGTGCAGAGCTACACACGTGTTTTGCCAGTCGAACTTGGCTGTAACAGTTTCCCTCTGACCAACCAATCAGAGAACCGAAAAATGCTGACCCTACTCTGGGCCAGCTAGCTGACCTTGTGAGGCGAATATAAAATCTGATTGGTTAAAGAAACAGAGCTATTTCTTAAGGAGACATGGTAAAAAGGCCAGCAGAACAGACTTTGAAAGCCCTGGGCAGATTAGATTGACATGGCAGCACATAGAAGCTGAAATCTGATCTCAAAAAATCTAACATCCACATGCACATACTGGAAGCAGTGCAGCCAAGAGAAACACTGCGCAATGAAGAGAATAAACTGTTGGAAATAAATTAATAAATTTTCATGGAACAAATATTAGAATTTAGGTTGTAAATGTAGGTCAGTGCTTCTGATAGTGTTTAGGCCAGCAGAGAACGCTTTGGTGGCCCTGACCGCCCGCCACTGGTTATTTGTTATGGATATAAAAGACTGTCAATCCTAGCATTTATACAAAGAAGCCTTATAGAAAACTGCAGTTATTTTTTGACATACTCTCCTACATTTATACACTTACCCCAGCGTTTAACTAATGCCTAGAAAGATCCGGCATAGAAAGATTCGTCAGTATGCATGAACCATCCTAGCACAGCCTGATTCACTTTGTCTTCAGGGAATCACCATGACTGCGATTGTCTCATCACAGTACTGTGCTTAAATTCTTCTGTAGATATCCATGGGTTTTTACGCCTTTGTTCACAAGAAACTTAATCAGCACACTCTGCTCCATGGACACACTAACACTGTTGTCTGCCATCTTGATTAACGCTCCCTGAACTGGTTTGCGACATGTGCGCCGCCTAGCAGTAATAGGACAACACTAGCCACTTACTACTGCATGTGGCACTGCCACTTTAGCATCCTTAAAGTGTAACATTAAAAGTCCCAGAATGTAGGATGTAGCAATGTTGGAGCACTTTGGAAGGTTGAAAAAGTCATGCAACTGCATTCTGGATCTGCTACAGAGGTCAAATGGTGTTCAGAGGCAGACCTGCAAGGAAAAAGTTTGCAGTAGTCCAGGCTTTAAATGACAAGGGACTGAACTTGATTGGCCTGTGTGGACAGAAATGGATGAATTTGTCTGACACTGTAGAGGAGAAATCTGCATTAGCATGTCAGGACAGTCGATTGTCCATGGTTACCCCAAGGTTATGCACAAGACTGGAGTCAGGTAGTTGCAAATGGAGATCACAAGATTTTGATTGCATATGAACCAGTTAGGATGAACAGCAGTTCAGTCTAGCTGGGACTAAGCTTGCCTGACTTAATGTTTCTGCTGTTTAAATTTATTAACATACTAAGGGTAAATATATATATATATATAAATTTTGGTTAGATTAGCAGCTGTAAACTTTACAATCACTGCAGTCATTTCTTTCGGTAGATTGAAAAATAATGTCTAAACATTCTTACTAATACAACGGCATTCTAGGATACTAATGAAAACCTAGAAAAATAATGAATAAAAACCAAGAAAAATAGGAAACAACTATTTCAGAGACGGGTTTTTTCAGAGTCGGGAATATTTTTTGCACCCCAGACAATATGTATTTAATGATCAAAAGCCTGCTTTATTATGATGTTAAAGGGATTATTCAATTTGCAGATGTATTGAATCGAGAACCATATATATACCATATATATATATATATATATATATATATATATATATATATATATATATAAAAGACAATATGCTATATTGAACATAGGCTTGCACTGTAATAAAAAAAATTAGCAAAAACGTTTTTAATAAAAAATACTGTTTGTCAGTTTATTTTATTTTGACACTCCAGAAAACAGAAAGTCAACGTGAGAGTTCCATGTGATATTTCAAATATAATTTATTACACTGTATAAGTATTGGATATGGCACACTATATCACAGGATGAATCACTTAAGCTGGTTATGAATGTCAAACTTTGCTTTTGCTGATGTCTGATAACAGCTGGATATAAGGTAGAGTTCTGTAGTAGCAAACAGAGCACAGGTCTGTGTTGCTCCAACAAACAGCATGCATAGCTAGTGCAATTTTGTGTGATATGGGCGAAAGCACGGAAACGGCATAATTTCGTGTCTTGCACAGTTTGAAACCAGCCATATGATGCATAGCACATCATCATTGCTGGCATCCATCAAGCAGCTCTCAACAGCTGCTGCAGTTTTATTTACACATTGGCAAATGTCTGGTTGTAATGTATCAAATGCCTAGAACATGGCTATTTTTTCCTTCCATAAAACAGAGATAGAAGGTGTTAAGAACTTCTGTGTTAGCTTAGTCTTCAGTGCAAATATTGATACGATTACTTATACATTATATGGATAAAAGTACTGGGACCCCTGACTTTTCCAGCCATATGTGCTTCTTGCACAAATGGTTACCACAAAATTAGAAGCAAATAATTGTACATTATATGTCTTTGGAAGTGGTAGCATGAAATCTATGAGCTAAGAGACCCAAACATGTTCCAGCATTACCATGCCCCTATGCACAAAGTGAGCTCCATGAAGATATAGTTTACATGGGTTGGGGTGGAAGATCAGTGGAAGTGGCCTGCTCTAGAACTCTGACCCCAAACTTTTTGAACAGCTTTGGGATTATTCGGAATGCTGACTGCACCCCAGGCCTCCTAACTGTACATCGGTACATAACTTGTACTTAAATTGTACTCTAATCTAGTGGAACATCTTCCCAGAAGATTGGAGGTTAGTATAAGAGCAATTGGTGATTATATTTTAGTAGGATATTCAGAAAAAGCACATATGCATTTTCTGGTCAGATGTCCAAAAACGTTTGTCCATATAGTGTATTATTGAAATAGTTTAGATATTTACGTCATTAACATAACTAAAACAACAAAACAGATTACAGTGTTGGACATATTTAAGAAGTCAAGAGAAAGCATTCAGTATGAAAAAAAAGTGATGTGAATAATATGAGATTTGAGTTTTCTCCCTACTTTGTTTATTGGATACCAACACCATAATTTCAGCTCTACTGTATGTAGGATAAGTGTTAATTGTCTCTAGTTTCATGAGAAACATTTAACTACAGTAAATATACTCTGAAATCAACAGCTGTCACCAAGCCTTGCACTGGGGATGTGGTTAATAAAATGGAAATTTCTCCAAATTTCTGAAGGGTGTTCAAGTAGAGGCTGTTAAAAATAAATAAATAACTAAATAAGTGCATAGACCCTGCTGTGAGCAACTGGGCAGATATATCGAGTAAATATAGCTTTAATTACAATGAGAACTCAGTATGGGACTGCAACAGCTGCTGGGCTCATTAATCTAGTCTAGTTGAACAGCAAAGAAAAAAAACAAAACAAAAATGCATTTTTATTATTTTATGTTTTATTATTTTCTGATATTATCATGTAAGCATATTTACTTCATGTATTTATTTATTTATATGGTTATAGTGTAACCAGAAGCCAAACTGGTCATTTGGGTGCAAGAGGATGGAAGAAAAGCACAAAAACTACAGAAAAGGCACACAAACATAGGGGGAAAATGCGAAAATTCCCATAGGCAAGAACCCAAGTTTTGAATTAAAACAAGGACCCCGAAGCATGGTGGTATTGCCCCAGTGCTGCCAATACCTAGGGTTACTTGCAATAGTAATAATATTAATTGCCTATGGCATGGTTGCTGCTACTATTTGGGTTGGTTTAAATATTTCCTTAAATACTGATTTCTAATCAGTAAAACAGAACGGTGGTCTCTAAGATTTATACAGAATGATATAGAAGCAAAAAATGAACACATCTGGTAAATGGCAGTTCTGTGAGATGAAGTATCTTGTTTATGGACGAGATGTCAGAGGAGAATGGCCAGGCTGGTTGGAAGCTGTCAGGAAAGCTACAACACCTCAAAAAATCAAACACTAATATTTTTCAAGCCACCTACTGTACACATACTGTAATAGGTTCTACTAAAAAGGTACATTTGGCTAAAAATGGCCTAAAACTGTATTTAAAACCTACAACCAATACTGGCAGGACACTACCAACCATGGACAAAAACTTCACAGGTGTTAAATATAGCCAGTGACTGATTAATGTATGATGTTAGGCATGGAAATAGTTGGATCATTAAAATGATCACTTCTTACCTAGGGAAAAAAAATGGTGTCCATCACTTTCAGGTTTGCGATGATGCTTAAAGTAACAATCTTTTGAAGTCCTTATGAATGCAATTCCTTGTTTTTGGCCTTCACACTAGTTTTAGTTTTAAACCAGTCCATTCCTGCAGTTTTACTAAATCAGGCCTAATGGTTAGATAACAAGGCATGGGTCTAGGCACCCCACACAGACTTTATGCCCAGGCTTAATGTCCTTGCAGTTGAGTGTAATGTTGAGAGATATATGGGCCTGATGTTCTCTCCACACCAGGTCAGGCAGTGAGATTGCATGCCTGATACCATAGTCCATCTACCCGACTGTGACATTGCTCCAATCAATACAGCTCCCAGATTCACCGTCCTTCAAACTGGCATGCTGAGCAATATCTTCAAAGAGTTTAGAGTCAGAATAGGATAGCGGTTGTAGGGTATTCAGCCACAACCCATGCCCCACAATATAACAACTCCACGTGGATCACTTAATATCGTCAAGGAAAACTGTTTATAAGGAAAGACCTTCTTCACTTTCTTTGACCCTGTCTAATTTGTCCATCTGTTCGGACAGCTTGACATCTTGAGATCTACTGTACACATTCTGGAGTTCAAGCTACTGTATGACCTGAACTCTGCAAAACCCCATCACATTTACCTGCTCTTCACCTCAAATTGTCTTTCCTTAATCCTCTCTTATCTACAGATCACCTATTTAAGGGGTCAACTTTCTCTCACATTTCTACTCTTAAAAATAGTCATTTCTTTCTTTCTTTCTTTCTTTTTTTTTTTTTTTAACGACAAAGTTAACTAATTGTTTTTTCCACTATAAAGGCGTATTCCAGTATTAGATCTATTTTATTAACATGGAAGTTATGGACACTCTACATGAAAATGTGCAAACATTAATATCCAAATATCAATTTGATGTTACAAATATTTGATTTGGGCTTTAATCTACTGTGACCTTTTACAGGCTACTTGAAAAAGGTTACGGAATCCTTTACATGAAGCTTGGAAACCTGCAAAGATTATCTTATGGGGCTATGCAACAGAGACCCATTACTAATCAATAACTGCCTTCAATATTTATTATACACTTTTTTCATTTTGCAATAATCTTTCACCTACTGCACAGAATTAAACAACATGGCTATAGAATTCTACTTGTGGCCCTGAAATGACCTTGGTTTCCATAATGCATTCAATGGTGGTTAGAAACCAGAAGATTTGGCACAGTCAGCTGGGTCATCTGTGCTTTTTGCTTTTACCACATAACTACTATAACTTTAGCAGTTTAGGAAACATGTCTGAATGCAAGACCGCACAAGATTTCCCCTATTACATGAGTCATTAATAGATAGGAGATATTCTACAATGTATACACTGGATCCAGTGCATTGCCTGTTTCCATGAATGCTAACTTTTCTCAATAAAATGTTTTCTGGAATCTCATAAACTTCACTGACATTTCACAGTTTAATCCCCTAATCACATTCCAGTGTAAATAGCAGGAACGAAATGCTAGGAACACATGAACACAATGGACAAAAGTTTGTAGACACATGACCACAAGATTTGTATGTTCTTTCTAAACAACCCTGTTTAAACAACCCTTTTCACATGTACAGTAAGACCCATTTTTGCATAACCTCCATTACTCTGGGAAGATGTTCTACTGGAAAAGTCAGGTGTCCTGATACTTTTGTCCATATAGTGTATAAAGCTTAGATTAATGCCAGATATCTTTTCATTTGAAAAATTGCATTTAACTGGCAAGAACAAAAGGCTGCATGACTGGTATTTAATCAAAAATCTGCCTCATGCATCACTTGGTGACCTTGTTGAACTATCTCAGCATGTGTGCACATCTGCAAAAAAAAAAAATCACCATCGCCAGTATTTGCATATCTAACCAAACTTCCTCTTCCAAACTGACTATGTGGATGACACAAAATAATTTATTATTATTATTAATAATAATAATAATAATAATAATAATAATAATAATAATAATAGCAGAAATGGTAAAATGCAACAACTTAGGAACTTAGAGGAATTTAATTATATAATCACTTAACACACAATTTTAAATAATTGCTCCTATTATTCAATTAAATGAATGCTTTTATTTATAGTGTGTATTATATAATCATAGTTTTGCAATAATACTGGATGGATCTCTGTCAGAATTGTTGGTAGTTGTTGTGTAAGGAACACATTCAGTATGTAATGTTAGGCAAACACAACATCATTAAAAAATGAACGAAATACAGTTTGCTGCTCTTTTGTTTTCTGCAGCTTCTGCTGCTGCCTTTTTATCTCCCAAGAAGCAGCTAATTTGGCATACGCATCCATCCATCTGTGGAGCTTCTAACAAGCCTCAGCAGCCATGTCAAAAAGTGTTTCGAATTCCTTGATCATTTTGTTGTTGATGTGATTTTTTTCATCCTTTCGTCCTTATACTATCTCACACAATATCACCCTTATGAAGACTTAACCAATTAGAATACATTTTCAGTTAGAATTATATACAGGCATAGCACAAAGAAAATATTTTGAGACACAGTGAACCTTTACCGACCTAAATTGCTTGTTCCTTTCACTTCAGGTTTAAGAGGAAATACAATACTGGATATGAGTAATTAGTCTTGAATGACAGTGATTTGGGAGACTCGGCCATATCAAATGTCACTGTGATTTAAAAATATCACAAAATCTTTAGTTTCAGCTTTAAATACACTGCCAGTGAAATGAAGCTTATAATGTTAGCCTGACTCTCATTCAGGAACTGAAGCACTACAGATTATTTGATCCATCTGCCTTGCCCTAACGGCAATGCATTATGCAAATGCGCACTTTGCCGAAGAAGTGGAGGAAGGGTTATTTTACCATAAATGGCTCTGCATGGCACCATTTACTATGTACCGATTGTGAGTTAGCGCCATGGCCCAGTTTTCATCTTCATATGGTGTTTCTTAGACGGTTTTAAACGTGCAATCTGTAAAAATTAATAACATGCTCAATTGCCAGTGTTGTACATTCATAGAGAAGTTGATGTGGTGTTTTTCTTTAATCTTCACCTTCCTTTCATAACTAATGAGTTTTGTTATTGCAACAGAGTCTTCGCTGTTGTAGAATCAAAGCGATGTACAGAGTTATCACTGGCCACTGCCTAGACGTTAGGAGGCAAGAAATGTTTTACTGTCCTGTGCTTGATTTATTTGTAAAAATAATGTGTTAATGTATAGTGAGCTGTAGAGCTAATAGTCAGAATCAGAATCAACTCGTTTTTATTCAGTTTGCTGTGTTCTGCTTAGTTAGTAATCTAATGTGGTTTCTCTTCCAAACCTTACAGAATGTTCTGTTGTTTATCTCGTAAAAATCAGTGTTGTGTGGTCGTGTTGCATTGCTGATGTGTTTTATAACAATCTGGGATCAACAATAGGAAATGAAAGAAAGCTGGTTCCTAATCAGCATCCAGGATTTGGGCTGGGACACTGACTAGGTTAACAGATACCACTACTATCTCTGCCACCAATATTATGGTACTGACAGCAATTAAAGAACTGTTGAGATGCACTGACTATGTCCCAAAGAGTACATTAGGCATTTATAAACGTTTTGCCTCTTTAGTATTTTATTTTTATTTTTTAAACCAATCAGCTGCAACTGTAATGTTTTATATTTTCTTGGAAATGTTATTTCATCTTTATTAACAGCATATTCAAAAAGAAAACCTATTAAAATCTTTTATGAAGTATCCACTTTGGATACTTTGTGGTTTGAAGTGGGGGGAAAAGAAAAAAATTGAAGTCTAACAATATGTGTAACAAAAACAAAAGCTTTATTAGGGCGCTTGGTTGCTCACACACACACACACACACACACACACACACACACACACACACACACACACACACACACACTGTGTGTGTCTCTCTCTCTCTCTCTCTCTCTCTCTCTCTCTCTCTCTCTCTCTCTCTCTCTCTCTCTCTCTCTCTCTCTCTCTTTCTCTCTCTCTCTTTCTTTTTTCTTTTTCTTGCTTTGTTCCCACCCCTCTTTTACCCCTTCCACCACTCACTAAAAGAGGGAACACTGTTGTGTGATCCTTACCACTCAGTTCCTCTGGTTCTGGCCCCCATTTGCAAACTGACACTCAACCACAACACTGCTTTCATAACTGTGGAGCTTGAAACTGAATGCTCCATTTGCATTCAAAACTATTACAAAACACCATTCCAAAACAAATGATTTACTTATTTAGAAAGCCGACAAACCAGCCAGCTGAATGATTTTAATGGGTTCATACTAAAGTGGTAATCAAATTTTCATTTATAACACTGCTATGAAGTACCTTTCTAATAAATGTTTCGAATGTTCTGTTATATTCTAGGGAAAAACAAATGCAGTGACTTTCTTGATAATTTTACCCCATATGATAATTGCAAGGATATGAGCTCTCATGTATTTCATAAAATAGTCACATGGGACTTTCTGAGATCTCTAAAAAAGGGCATTAGTTTTCCATAAATTCTCTAAAGCAAAAAAACTCCCTAATAAACTACAGTATCTGTGCAATG
>JAAIIK010000068.1:954006-968463 GCA_014706435.1 Silurus glanis | reverse complement strand
TGTGTGTGTGTGTAGAATTGTCTAAAAGCTGAAGCACATTTTAAATTACAGTTCATTCGATATGCTGTACATCTAGAGGAGGACACTGGATCTAAGTTTGGGCTTATCCTTACATGTGAATATTATAATTTTTTTCTGGAATCCTAAGTACATTCACTAAGCAACTTCTTTCCTCTGAAAATCTCTGCTGCATGTGAGGAACATCTCTGAAAGTTTTTAGACCCTGTCTTAACTCTATTACTGCCATGTTGTCCATGGTCACACATCAAGCAGCTGGCCATTTGTCACTGCTCTTGCCAGCTTTTCTGACAGCTTGGATGCCCTATAGAGAGAGGCAGCTGTTCCCAGTGTAGAGGGGTTCTGCTAACCTGCTTTTTCATATTATATACTCCCCAATGTATGCATTGAAGGGAATCCTGCCAGATCAACAATTTGTTTTGTGAAAAAAGTCCTCTATTATAGTTATACACCAAACCCATGGAGAGCCTGTCTTGCGTTTTTGTGCCTCCCACACTTTCATTGCCATATAAAGATTTCTGTAAAAGTAAAAAAGTGGCTGTTCTTTTTTATATATAAATATATAAAGTATTGGTCTCTTTCTCTCTTGGTAAATATAAAACCCTCTGCTTTACCCAATGTAACAAAAAACCAAACAATAAAAACTTTCAAACCTGTTAAAAATCAACTTCAGCTGGATGATGCCAGAGTGTAGGTGACAAAGTTGTTCTCAGCAATTTTATTTTTAAAATGCTTCTGCAATCACAGTTTCATTGTAACTACGGATCTAAAACACCAACATACTTAAACCCTGCCTTTAACCACTTTTCTCCAAGTCTAAGGGGGTCAAAGTATTTGTGAACCACACGTTTAAATTATTGAATTAAATATTTCATTTTAATTTATTAAAATAAATTATGAAAATTCTTTCTATTATTTGTTTGCAATGTTTGTTTCAAATTCAAATGTAAAGTCTGTTTTATACTTCCCTGATATTTGCGTTGTGGTTATTGCAGATGCACTTTTGTTTTTTTACTAAGCAGAAAGGCGCTGTAAGTGTGCAAAATGACATTAAAAATCAAAATTTCATAAGTAAAAATCAAAAGGTCAATTTACAACACTATGGATCTTATAAGGATGCAAACTGCAGTCCCTCTGCCCACACTTAGGAAAGGAAATAAAAAATGACCATGGACATTAATTTGGATTATACACATAACTGGAATGCTTCCTTTTATCTCTGAGCAGCATTCGAATTAAATGTGATGTAGAAAATTATTAAATAGCTGTTATTTTACAATTACAAGTAAGTAAAATATTTCCTGGAGTTCCAATGCAGTGAGAAGTTGGTTGAAGCCTAGGGGTATTCGGGGGGTATTCCATATTCATGATCCGCATGTTTGATTTGGCACATGTTTTTACGCTGGATGCCCTTCCTAACGCAACCCTCCCAAATTTATCCGGGCTTGGGACCGACACTAAGCGTGCACTGGCTTGTGCAACCCTAATGGCTGGGGTTGGTTTGGTTGAAGCCTATTAATGGCACAAAAACTAAAAGGGGTGCAATGATGCATTCTAATTTGATTTGATTCTCTGAAGTTTTTTTTTTTTTTTTTTTCAAAACGTAATGAGCTCCATTGCAGCATGAATGGATTCATTTGAACCATAAATAGAGCTCCAAAGTCAGCTAAAATGTCTGATTTCCACCATCTCCTTTTTTAACTGTAGTTTGCAGAATTGTGGATTTGAAGTTGTCTGAAAGCTACACTATTTTATTCTGTTTTTGCATTTAGAGTAACTGTATAACCGGTTGTTGTAATCTGGAACTTTTAGGTACCAGTTAGATGATTCCCAATAATTGTAGGCTCTCCACAAGAAAATGCAATTATGTGACCAGAGTAAGCTCTCCCTATATTTTTACTCTGCTGGTTTGGCAGTTTGGGACCATTGTTTTTAAAAAAATAAACTGCATTTGATTCATGATGATTAAATGCTGATTCTGCAGATTTCTGAGATGCCCATTATCTCTTTATAGCATCTGAGTAATTAAAACTGCTGAAGAAAAAAAAACTGTCAGTGTTCAAAATAGTTTAAGATAATATTTTAATAAACTGTGATACATTATACATAAAACATTCCTGTATTAAGTCACAATCTTTTAAGTATAGTGATAAGAAAATATATCCATCCATCCGTCCGTCCGGCCAGCCAGCCAGCCAGCCAGCCTCCTTTTAGCAAGATTTGTTAAAATGATGTTGTATAGAAGTCAGTGGTTCATTCAGTGGTTCATTTCGTTTGTCTCTGGTTTTACTTGAGTAAAAAGATAATTTTTCAGTCTTAGGAAAAGCAAAGTAAAAATGTTCTAGCAGTTCTGAACCTTTTCAAAATGTTGGGGTCACTTTTCTTAATGCTTATATTTTCTGTTATTCATTTGCATTTGAATTTGGGCAGCTTTCAGGGTATATTCAGGGCTCAAGTATAACTGATATCAAGCAAGCACCTGCTCTATATGTTTTTTTTTGGTGCTGTGACACTTTCTACACACATGCTGAGGCTAATGATGAAAAGCAGTGGTTCTCACACCCTACATGCAACCAATGGTGTGCATAATCCATAAGATGTAAGGTGTAAGATATAAGCCAGAATTTATAGTGATGGGTTAAAGCGATGTAATAATGCAAACTGTAGAAACAAATGTACAGGATAAAGAGAACATATGGTCAACCTAAGCCAAAGTACAGTATCAAAATACACACAGTGAAACAAACTGCAGCATAGTGTTGGGAACAGGCTCCCTGAAAGAGAGCTATTACAGATGATATTGAATCATGGAATTGTAAAAATCCTCTTGGCTACATACTAATTGATATAATAATCTTTCTTCAATTTACATTTTTTTTATTCTACCTAAATTTTATGCCTGTAATTTTCCATCTTGTCTTTTCCTACTTGCTTATTTCATTGATTGGTTAATCTTGTTAGTCTTTTCTGTACTCCCTTTAGCAGGAATATCTCCAGCTTCCATGTTTCCAGAGACTTCTTCCAAAATCTACAAAGACTCTCAAAACAAAAACTCAAAAATCTCAAAGCAAATTCAAATACAATAAGCCCAAAAAAACGAAAAGATTGCTATCTTCCAAAATATTGCTTAACTTTGCAATGAGTAAAACAAACACTGGGATATACTGTTTATGAGCTTGGTATTACAGAAGAGATGATCTTCTGACGCAGAAGATCAAATCTCTAGACCTTTTACCATAGGAAAAAATGCTTCATTTTCAGCCCAGCTCAGGTGTCCCTCTTGATTCATGATTCATCAGTTTAAAAAGTTTAGGTTAAAATGTGCTTGGCAAGATTTTTTTCAAGTGTTAAATGGAACAAGCAGTGGTGATTTATGTATTTGGTTATGTGGTTGTTTTTTTTTTAATTACTGGGACATTTGACAGACCCACAGAGCTACAAAACAGAAGAATTTTAACATTGTATCGCACACATAAACAACATTTACTTTCTCGATATTTATTCAGAAACATAACAATTATGTACTCATTATACAGCTCTTAGAAAAACGTACCAGCACTGTTCCTGCAACTGCTGCATCTTCCACAGAAAACCCAACCACAAATGGCACTTTAGCACCATGGAAGCATGCAAGTTGCTTAAACTCCATGATACTCTCAAAAACTGTCCCACTACACCTTGCTCAAATCCATTATTTCCATATCTGGCCTTATGCTGTACCCCCTGATACCAAGCTCTGCACTTTCTAAAGCAAGTCTAAAGAAAAAAAGACAAAACACAAAAATCGCTCAACTGCCAGAAGAAATAGTTTGAGAAAGAGAGATGCAAGAAGAAAATTCCCATTCTAACATTGAGAAAAGAGTGCAGAGTGACTAAAAGGAAAATAGTCTGAGATGAGCTAAGATATTAATGAAAAAGTGTGAAAAACAGAATGGAACAGAGATGCAGATTTAGACATGTACATATTCATATAGAGGCCATTCATTCTAATATTTTTCTATTTCTTGTATTCTCTTAATCACGACTTAATTTTCTCGTGATCTTGGCATAACGATTTGTTTTCTCGTGAGCTCGACACGAGTTGTTTTCTCGTGATCATGACTTAATTTTTCTCGTGATCTTGACATAACGATTTGTTTTCTCGTGATCACGACACAATTTTCTCGCCATTACAAAGGGTGTTTTCTTGTGACCTCAACATAACAACAGTTGTTTTTTCGTTATCATGATTTATTTTCTCATGACCTCAACATAACATTGTTTCCTCATGATCAGTACTTAATTGTTCTGTGTATTCAGCATAAGAGCATGTTCTAGAGGCAGCATCATCGCAGCATCAACGATAAAGAGGCTGTCAGCACCCTCTGCCTATAGAACATGCTCTTATGCTGAATACACAGAAAAATGTTTTTGTGATCTGGTTATGGTAATTATCCATGATGATGATGCGATAACGCCGCCTCTAGAACATGCTCTTATGAAGAATACATAGAAAAATGAAGTACTGTACTGATCACAAAGAAACAATGTTTGCTATGTCAAAATCATGAGCAAATTAAGTTGTGATAACGAGAAAACAACCTTTAGATTAGATTAGATTGGTTTCAACTTTATAGTCATTGTGCAAGGTACGGAGTCAATTAAATACAGTTAGCATCTAACCAGAAGTGCATAAGTGGCCTTTTTACAATAAATAACAGTAAGATAAATAGGGTATGAGGTCCATATATACAGGGATGAGGGTGAATAATGTACAGAAGGTGCAGTGGGTAATAATATATAGTATATATAGTAAAATACAATATACTGTGCAAAGATTATGCATAGATAGACATGTAAAAAGATAATATACTTAATGACATGATATAGTTATGTGCAAGTATGAATGTATGTATGATACTTCTTGTAGGGTCTTTTCAGTCATTCATTTTCATATATCATGGCATTATAATCAATTATACATTTAAGTTTTAAACCTCTCATGTATATTTTTTCAAGTCATCTTTTTATTTTGTGCAAAATCAAACAATTACAAATGCATTCATGTAATGTACAACAATCCTCTGTAGTTAAAACACTGTTGTAAAATTTTATTGTCTACAATCTCAAAGATTTCAGTCAATGCAGAAATAAATAAATAATAAGGGATCTTGCCTTTTGAGCTCAAAGCTAAAAGATCTCCTATTTCTGTTATTGCCAACATGAAGATTAAATAATAAATGCCACCACTGTTTGCAAGAAGTCACATCCAGCATGGATAAAATTTTATGACTCATTGCTTGTGTGATCTTGAATTTGCTCTGGCCTCACATATGCACTGATGCCTAGTTAAAAATTCCTTCACATATGGCTTCTGAAATGACATCTCATTATTGTCCTTTGGGAAGACCAGAGGAAGAGGTTGGGGGAATCGTGAGAGACGGTGAAAACATCGACTGCTGTGTGTGTCGTAAAAAAGATATTTACTGTAAATCTCCAGCAGATGCGAAGAACGATAAAAAACACAAACACAATCACAAGCGGCTTTATTACAGCCTACACATCTGTTCCCAGAGTTAGCCTGACACTGCATCATTGTGCCACACATGACACTTTTATAATATTTCACTTATTGCATTTTAGTGCGATGGGATAGGTATTATAGTGGTGCCATGGGACTCTATTTACAGCAAAACTATAAATTCCATGCAATGTTTCCATGTTACTGAAGAGGAACCTGTGAAATCCAGGAGAATGAAATGCTAAAGCACAATTGATATATCAATACACCAGAAAAAAACAGCACTTAACCCTTGTAATTCTTTGTGAGTTGAATCAACACAGGAACTATTTCATCACAGTAGGGGTTCACCTAATTAGTTTCATGACTGTGGCTGTTTCACAGCACCGGTAACAGACATCAAGGCAATGCATCAGTAGTACAGACTGAAGGGTGTAATAAGTGGACGGCGCATCAGACCAGATCAGACAAATAGCACTGGCCGCTGATGAAGGTGAGCCTGTGTCATCTATAGCTCTCAGACAAGCTGACAGCAATTTCTCACCTCATTGATGATGCACAGGCCCTTAACCCTCTCCCTCATTCACCCCCATTATACCCCCTTCCCCCCCCCCCCCCCCCCCCCCCATTCTCCCCCCCCCCCCCCCCCCCTCTGTCTTTAATATGTTCTCGATATCCTCCTTTTCCTCCTGCTTGACCTTTCTGTTTTATGGTGTAAGCAGTTTTAAGACATTTTATTCAATCTGCACATTCCCATCTCCTGTAAAAGATATCTGGAGATTAAAATAGCACACAAACAACAAAGAAATAAATGTTAGGCAAATTACTTTTCTGAAGCTGCATGTTTGTTCTATGATGTGTAGGAGACCGGTAATATTTTACAGTGATGTTCCTTCATAACCCAGAAACTTATCAAGAACAAATAATGAGCAAATGTGAAAAATATTCGAAAGGAATAAGTTGTGCAGCACTTGCATGCTTTACACATTCAGTAGTCAGCATTTTCTCCACGAAAATAATGATCCCAGTGTTCTTTGCAAATGATGGAATTACTTTAGATGAGGACACAAGAAACTTAGTTCAACTCATGCTAAAGGCACCAGTGAACATGTTCAAAACATGCAGTCAAATAATTAAAATTGTCATGTCCCTAATTAATATTGATATTTTTGGCACCTAAAATCACAAATACAACCAAGTAATAGTACAATTATAAATAATATGCAAATATTCAGAAACTATTCATTTTTAAATGGATCAGATACCATTGCCATAGGCTGCTTTTTTAATTTGTATCTTAACTCTTTATTTTGTCCCATTATATAAGGAAATATCTATGAGGAGACATCATTTATTAATCCAAAACATTTTCTTAGTTTATTAGTAGTTTATTTCTAACTGCTATTATAAGGCAACATTATTATAAAATATTACATACACACTAGAGTGTAGACTTAAGGCAATGGCTAGTTACCATTGGAGACAGGTGGATTGATGCTAAAGTTCTTATATTAAAATAGCAGTCCTACCTAGGATTTTTTAAACAAGTCAGTTTAGCATGAATAGGGACTATTTCCTCCTCCTCTCAGCCCCTGTTCATTATACAAGCAAGTCAGCCTTCTGTCACTCAGTCATGTATCTTGGCCTATAAGGGGTAAGGGGCATTTTACTTGTCACATGTACATTACAGCACAGTCAAATTCTTTCTTCACATACAGTAGACTTAACGAAGCTGGGGTCAGGTATTGGTACTTGGTATTGGCTTGGAAAAAATAAATATTTTGCCCATCCCTATTAAATGTCTACCAAGACTGACAGCTGCTTAACACTAAGTGTTATTGTATCTGAAGCAAAGATTTGTTTTATTTTATTTTTTTTTGAAAATAAAGTTTACTGTATGAATGTGTATTGGTCAAGCATCACTGCCGAAACCGGAAACCTTGTCGGCCCCTCTTCAAATCAAATATTTCACAATATAATTGTAACAACGTGTTACACACAAGGGACATTTGGCACAAAGAGAGACTTTTGCACAGTGCACTTTATATATGTAGTACTTGTGAAAATAATAATGATGATGATAATGCTAATAGTATATTTTACATATTGAGCATATGATCAAATAAAATTTTTACCTGACAGAGTGAGACTAAGTGTACAATACATTTTACAAGGTATGTTCATTTGGCTGATGCCTTTCTTTTGTATTTGATAAGTAAAATTTCTTTATTCTTTCCTTTTGGCACTTGTGGATGTACAAATAAGCTACAAATTGTTCTTGGCGAAACAAAATATGGCCACTGGCCCACTGTGGGCTTTCTGTAGGAAAAACTGTCACAGGCCCTTTATGGGTTAGCCCAAACTGAACCAACATGAATACCTTGGCAAATGTTTCACTGTTGGCTGATTGTGGGGAGGGTGAACTTAGATAAAAAACACAGAAAAAAGGCACATGCAGCACACACTACACCCACACCACCATTCTAAATCGTGACAATGAAGGGCTTCTTTTAGCTGCATTAAAAAATTCATATTTAATAGTCATATTTGAGAATGTCAAATCATGTTTAGTTCCTGTATCTGATACTGTTCTGGAAATTTGATATAATCACTGTAAATCAGACTAGTAAAGTCTAAGAGAAAATGAAATAAGATTTGGAAATGAATTTGTAATTACATCGAAATATGGGTAACATGAGCTGAGTTTTGAGGTGCTTTGCATGAATATTAAGTTCAATCTTGAATAAATATTAAATATGTGTAATACACATAGTATTTTTTACTTGAATTTGACATTGGAGAGTAAGGAATAGATGTGGTTCAGGTGCTTTATAAATTATGCATGCATGGTTGTTCTAAATCCTTGTCTGCCTTGACCTTTTCATTAATCATGTTTTCTGTACCAAAGTCAATCTCGCGCCATGCCAGATTGTCTATTTATTGTTTACACCTGCCACATTACATCGCTGTAAAACAAGTGCTAAGGACGTTCTCTTAAATATTTAGGTCCAAGCTGACTGTCAGAGTTTAGTTAGAGGTAGACCTCTGCCATTGTTTGGGTCTAGTTTTCATTTAACATGCAAGCCTTCACCTACGTTAAACTATGATATATAACAGTGGGTTCATGAAAAATGAAGCCAGGGCCCATCTTCCAGTCAGACAGGGCAAGGAAAACGCTGTAAAGAACAAAGGCACTGTGCAAACACACATCTGTCACTCTCTCAGGGGTTGATTTAATACCACATACTGAAGAATGAGATGTGTTTGTACCCCAATCTATGTTTCCTCTCACCACATCATCTGTAGCAGCACAATCATTTTTTGAGTATCTGGTGAGCCATTGTATTTAATATACATAAATGTAGGTAATATACATAAATATCAATAATAGATTGCAGTATGATCCTATGAGACACCCTTTTCATTAATTAGATCAAAATGTCAAAATTACTTGTGAGACCAAGATCCAATATTACACCTTAAACTATTTCTCCATCTTCACTCTTAAATACAACTGGCAAGAAAATTCTATTCAAGAAGTAAAACTCTAAACCTGGAAGATAAGATGGACTAACTTTGTCATTCAACATTAACTTTGCCTGTAGATCCCAATGAGGCACCTTTACTTTTAATTTTAACTTTCTAGTCTTGGTGGTACTGTATAGATGAGGCTGTTGGGTTATCTTAGAACACTGCTGAAAAAACTAAGGCGCTAAAGAAAGAACCATGTCATGCTAGTGCAGGTGAAAAATGTCTTAGTTCCTCTGTGCTGCCATTGGCAACAAAAGAATATGTTCATAATTGGGGAGATCTTAAGCAGAGAAAAACCTGCAGGTTTTTAAAAACTTTTGTTCAGTTCAAAAATGCTTACCAGATTGAACCTTGGTCCATTAGGCTGTCTCTGAACAATTCCTGTGCTGAAAGACATACACCAACACAGTCTCCAGGAGCAGCAAAAACAATGGCATTTCATTGTATTGAGTGCTAGAAGAACCATCTCATATATCTAAGCCATCTTTTTATTGCTCTGAAAAGTTGTATAGCTTTCATATAGATTTTCCTTTTACAAATAGGCAGTCCAGCAGGGTTGGATCAAGGTTGGGAGAAGGTAAATGGAATTACATCTGGTATGATTCAAGTGCTAACTATCAGAGAAAAATTACAAGGACTCCATATTCTTTCAGCTATCTTCCATATCTATCCTTCTCTTGGCACAGCAGCATTCATTTGCATTTAAATATGGCTAAAAATGTTCACACACTCCACAATTTTTCTCTTGAGTAGTTCTCTGATGGAAAACATCATCCAGATGTGTGGCTCACACAAGAGCTGGGTTGTATCCAAATGCTTGATTAGACCAGTGATGAGGCAGGACTCTAATTAGACAGTGCAAGCTTGTGGGCAAAAGATCTAACCTTGTCAGGCTCTGTTTGACTTTACGTTCATGGGAGAACTGGCCTGTGAATGCAAACAAAGAATTACAAAGAATCTTTTATTGTGCTCCTCTTCTCGTGACCCACATATCAGTATGGTGTTTCTTTGAAAGATGTTCTGAGGTGCACTGCTGAAAGAAATATGAAGCTGATGAAATTGCAAATGGCAAAACTTGGCGGTTAAATCCTCCAAAAACTGCCATATGCTGGAACACCAAGCTCCAAACTCTTCCTTTAATTTAGACATAAAGAGGGACAAAGGCATGTGTGGGAGTAGAGAAAGCAAAAGCTTTTGCCTCTATCTTGTGCTGAATATAAATGGGAAAATCATTTATTTTTCCCAGGCTTCTGAACGATTCTGGTGAATTTCCTTCTGATCTGCTGTTCAGAGTAGATGCAAACAAGTGTCCCACATTTGCACCATTTTTTATCTGCAATCCCAGAAACAAATAATTCTCTATAATGCCCAATGACTGTTAGGTCTTTGCTCCATGTACAGTATTATTATTATTATTATTATTATTATTATTATTATGAGCACTTTTTGCAACCTACATCACAACCTCCACACCGAGGTGTCCAGGTCCTCGGGCTAAGCCGTATTCGGCCGGCCTCTTGAGTTCCAATCCTCATTGTACTCCAATGAAGTGGGACTAAAAAAGTGTGTTTACAGGTCGATGGCCCGGGTTGTAGAGACACTGGCTAGCTATCTCTCCACAGGTGTCACATCGTCCCTTAAGACCCCGACACTGCCCACCAAGCCCCTTCATAACATGTTTGCGCTAGTGGATAAGGGTAGCCTCAGCAGGTCAAGCCGTTGCATGCCTGCATACCATGGCGGTGTTACAGGCGTATCAGGCTGACCTGCTGCGAGAGCTAGACGTGGGCAAATTTGGCTCTTAGGGCCACAAAAGAGACAGCTGTGGCTGTTGGCCGGTCTATGGCCGCTCTAGTCTCCTCTAAAAGGCACCTATGGCTCACCCTATCAGATTCTTTCGACAGGGACAGAGCTGTGCTGCTCGATGCAGTCGGCAGCATTTTAGCAGTTCCTCCCACGTTGCTCTCATGGGGATGCTCGGCAGGCACAGCCCCAAGAACAACCCAGCACCTCTCATCACCAGGAGGTTCAAAAGCAGAGCGTCGCAACTCGCACTCCCCTGCTAGGGATCCTGTGTCACGCTCTGGGCCTAAGCCCCATTAGATGACAGATCTTTTCAAAAAGTGGGCTTCAAAATCCTAAAACAGGACGTTCCGAGGATTCCTTCGGAAAAGGGCATGGTGCACCTCATTAAACGGTGCCTGTCCTGCCCAGGCACCCCCAGGGCCCTGGTTCGTTAACCCTGCCACGATCAGTGATTCAAGGCATGGCCAGCTCCAGCGAACAGCATCCTCGGTTTCCGCCCAGTATCGAAGTGAACCGGGAGGACTCGCTGCCTCCTTGGAGGCCCCTAGAGCTGCACCAGGGCATTGCTTTTTCTTTCGGGTTGAGGAGCGATCATGAACGCCCTCTCTAGAGATGCTGGCCGTCCTTTTAGCTCTGAAGCATTTCCTGCTGTACCTCAGAGGTCATCAGGTGTTGGTTTGTTCAGACAACACCTCAGTGGTCTGGTATCAACCACCAGAAGGGTCTGCGCTCGCTTTACATGGATTAAAGTGAAAGCCTTTGAGTGGACTGCTATAGAGATCTCACCTCATACCTACTGAACACTTTTGGGATGAATTGAAACACTGACTGCAACCTAAGCACAATGAGCACAAATCTCCAGCACACTCCAAAATCTAGTGATAAAATGAAGGTTATTATAACAGCTAATGTGGACTAAATGTGGAATGGGCTGTTCAAAAACAATTATGTCAGGTGTTCAAAAATGTTTGTCCACATTTAATGTGTGAATCGATACCTTTTCTAGGGCTTTCTTTAAATTCTCCTGTGATTATATTTGTAATGTAGATATATAATTCAAATTAAATCATCATTATAAGAAACCTTCTGATTATTCTAATGAAGCATCATTTTGGTAACCTATCTTATTAATATGGTTTTGGTAAAATGCTTATTTTCACATCAGCTAGTGTCTTGTTTTGATTTTTTATTTCCATATTTGTTGTTGCTTGATCACACCATAATTACATGATTCAAAGAAAATTTCTGAATGTTTGTATTGAAGGTTATCATCATGTGCTTCATCCTAGTTGTGCTAAGTGAGAAACTGGATAGTGCCAAGGCCTTGGAGTCATCGAATTAATAACAGATTACAATCACAATCCAGATGGCTTCTCAAGCTTGTAAATCTCTCTGGCAAGCATGCAACACTGGTGTTTTTTTTTTTTTTTATAGAATTCAGAAAAGGCTGTCACAGTTTTTACTTTAAATGTAAATATACGGAGTTTTTGGCAGCAATACAAAAACCGCACATACTGAAAAAAAATAATTATTCATACACTCAAACCCTGAAAATCAACAGTGAGAAGGAAGAATTTTAATTATGTATCTTGAGGTACATCAAATTGGTGCCTTTAGTCGTATTCAAAACACAGATTTTTAGCTACATCTGATTATATAAATTTATGTGTTGTCAGATATGGCCAGGTGAGTTAATGACCTCCTGTGTGTTCCTGTGGACATGGCTAATCTACTTTCCTGTGCTAATGCCAATTTTGCAGAGGACAGATGTAGATGTGCTGCTGGAGCTCATTAGGCTGGCTGTGAGTAAATGAGCCTACCAACTTCACAAGGACACCTCTGAACTAACACATTCTCTCAACAGTCCTTAGCTACAGGTCTTTCCAACCAAACAAGCTGTTGTGGTTGCTTTTAGAATTAAAGCCAGCTAACTGCAACACTCCTTCAAATATCAAATATCTTCAAACCAGGGAATGTAACGAGCATAAAAGTTTTAGTAAGACTTTATTTATACAGTTAATATTATCTAGTTATTTAAAATTATGGAAAGGAGATTTTTCAATATTTTGTATATTTTGTTTAAATGAAAAGAAAAGTCTATATAAATCTTGTTCTAAATGAACATTATATTAGGGAAAAAGGTATGAACAATATCTGATAAACCTTTCAAAAATCTTTTTTTCCATATTTCATTCCCCAAACAAAAAAATTGTTGCCATAAAACCTTGTGTACAATTGCAAACCTGTTTCTACCATCACTGGCTTGTCCCCAGGTCATTAGATTAGTAAGAGCTGAACACATTGGGCAAGCAAGTCTATGAGGAAATCTAAAGCTTCCATCTCAGCTACTCTGTAGTCAGTTGAAAAGCAATAATCACTGCTGACTCTGAGTAGTTTCAGGAACAACTTTCCCTGCAAATGCCCAAACATTATTAGCAAGTCATTGTGTTCATGTTGCATTAGGCAATTGGAATTAGGCCACATGAAACAAAAACCTTCGAAATGGTCTTATATCTATGTGTCCCATAACTAAATATGACCTTCACAAGATTCAAACTAATAACAGTCAACCAGCTGCTTCCATATTCTCTAGATGATTAGCTTAATTAATTCTGGTCATCTCCACGTGAATGCTGAAAAGGCACGTGAATGCTGGAAAGGATGAAATAAGTATTTGCCCTATGCATGATAGTCCCTACTGGGTTCCAATAAAGTAGATAAAGTCAATATAGATGACCTTCTTCGGAGATTGTGTTTGCTGTCATGTTTTATGCAGACTTTTTTTTAATTAAAATAAGTATTTGTTTGTATGTGGACTTCAGTATGTTGCTTTATGATAACTATCACTTCTGATAGAAGTCCTAGACTTTTTAGGGTAGTACAGTGATTTTGCTTCTCTGAAGTATTATGTTTTTTCCGCATATTTCTTGCAAAATAATATTTTTTTCAAGCAAAATGGCATGCCTTTATAATCATTCAGATTAGTAGTATCCTAAAAAAAACTGGTGCACTGCAGTTCAGTGCTGGTCTCTTCAATAATTAGAAACAAGATTATATAATAGACTGAGTGGGTTTGGATTCTTTCCATATAATACATACCCAGTTTGAACTCCATTGGGCTATGTTTGATACAGAGCCATTACTTCCATTAAACCTCATTAATATTAGCCTGGGCATTTGCAAAATCACTGCTTTAAATAGAATTTGAACCTGTTATGTAAAACATGAAATCTAAATTTATGCAGTGTCAGTCCCCATGTTTCAGTTTTGGCATTTTATCCATAATTTCACACAACGCACTGGGATTTATTTATTTACGGTCTGTTCGTACAGTATATATGGCAATGTTTTGTCATTTATAACTCCAGTATATCACATAATATTGTTGGTTGTTGGTAATTGTTGGTACTTTAATTGCGACTAAATGTGAATGTGTCCAAAATTACATTGCCTTATCCTGTATTAAATGTAGATCCAGAATAAAGCGGCAACTGAAGATGAATAAATAATCTGTGAATGAATTAAAGAATGTACGTATGTATGTATGTATGTATGTATGTATGTATGTATGTATGTATGTATGTATGTATGTATGTATGTAT
>JAAIIK010000068.1:931597-945643 GCA_014706435.1 Silurus glanis | reverse complement strand
CACACACACACACACACACACACACACACACACACACACACACACACGTATTTAATTATAAAATGATCTAATCAATACAGACATCAAACCCCAGAGAGGAGAAAAGATGAAATCTAAATGACTTTGAGATCTAAATGGACATGGCAAAAGTGTTGGTGCAGGTTTGATTATTTTAAAAACTGCTGACCTTCTTTGGATTTTCACATACAACAATCTAGAGTTTTCACAAAATTGTGTGAAAAACTATAAAAAAAAAATAAACAAAACACACAACACCAAAAAACTGCAAACTGAACTACACTGTTGATAATAGAGGTCAGGGTAGAATGGCCAGACTGTTTTGAGCAGATACATTAGGAATGTCTCTAGGTTCCGATGTAACCCTAGTTCCCTGAGGGAACGAGGCGATGCGTCGAAACGCTTTGGGAACGCGTCCGAGTGTTCACGTTCTGAAATAATGTGTGTAGTCAGTCAAAAATTGGACGCTGGCCTGTTGCAGCTGATCGGTCTTTCCAAGGACCCATCTTGTGGACGTAGGTGTCCAGTTATGCCCAGAGATTGCCGAGCCACGGGGGCGTGATAAGCCGAAATGGCGGACGCGTAGACTTTTAGGGTGGATGGAGCCAACCCCTTGGTGAACTGTTTCTGGAGGAAATCCAGCACTGAAACAACCGGGCAGTGAACTGGATCCAGCTGGTGGTGCTCACACCATGAGCGGAATAGACGCCACCTGGCGGCATACGACCTCCTCAGGAGGAAGCTCTGGAGTGGAGAATGGTCTTTACCACCTTAGGGGCCACAGCCACAGCCTCCACAGCTCAGGATGGGGTGAAATATGGCACCCCCGAGCTGGGAAAAGAGATCCCTTCTCATGGAGGATGTTTGAGGAGAGCTACCAGGTCCGCAAACCATGGTTTGCTTGGCCACCTTGGAGTTACCAGGAGGAGACAGACTCTGTCCTGGCTAACTCTCTCCAGAACTCCATGCAGTGCAATGGGGGGAAAGGCGTACAGACACAGCCTCTGCCACGCCTGAGCCATGCCGTAAGGAGTAAGGGAGAACCAGAGGGGACAATGCGATGTCTCTCGAGACATGAACAGATCCACCTGGGCGCTTCCGAATTTCTCCCAAACCTGCTCCACCACATCGGGGTGGAGCCGCCATCCCCGGTCGTTGCTTAACACTAACGCCTGGGGACTCCCAGCATGGGGCCTAGAGATAGGAACCAGGGATCTTTCCAAACATCTGATGGCCGTAAGGATGGCCACAATGCGGGCAGAGGAAAGCTGCGCGCGCAAAATAGTTAAATCCTATATAACAGAGAGACAGGTTGTTCTCTGTAATGGAGAAAGCACACTATTCCCGGCGTTCAGCTGAAACCCCAACGCCTTCATGTGGGAGAGAACGACATTTCAATGCCGGAACGCCAACTGCTCTGATTGAGCTAGGATCAATCAATCGTTGATGTACAGAGCCGCATCCACACATTTTGTGAAAGTACGGGGTGAAAGGGCAAGGCCAAATGTAAGAACCCGGTAATGGTAAGCTTAGGGCCCTAAAGCAAACCTCAGGAACTTTCTGTGAGAAGGTAGGATGGATACAGGAAAGTACGCATCCTTTAGATCTACCGTGACAAACCAGTTGGATCTGATTTAAAACATGACCTGCTTGATGGTCAGCATCTTGAATCTGAGTCTCATAAGAGAGCAGTTCAGCTGACGTAGATCTAAGATAGGACACAACCCTCCGTCCTTTTTATGAACTATGAACCCGCTGTAGAACCCGGACTCTCGTTCAGATGGAGGGACCACCTCCTTCCCTAGGAGTGTGTTTATGACCTGGCTTCCCACCAGGGTGAGAAAAATCCTGTGAAGATGGGGTGGAGGGGACCCGAACTGAATCAAGTAGCCTCGCTCTACAGTCTGCAGGACCCACTGAGACACATCTGGAAGAGTGTTCCAAGCTGCCAGAAAGTGCCTTAGGGGTTTAAGTCTCTCCGGTGTGCCTAGAGCCAGGGCAGTGCCCTAAGACGGCTCTAGGGGTGGCGAGATGTCCTGGACCACAACAATGCTGGGTGGAGACAAAGGAGAGAGCTCGCTGGAGCTGGCTGTGCCCTGAAGCATCGAGGGTGTCAGGGTTAACAGACCAGGTCCCTGAGGGGGCCGGGGCAGGGCGGCCAACGGATACTGCGGTGCAACGGAGGGACCTTCTGCTCATGAGCCGGCCAAGTTATGTAGCTTTGCTACGGCGCAGGTCACAACCCTGAAAAAGCTTACTGCTTATTATTTATTATTTTTTACTATGAGGAGCAGTGCTCTCCAGGACTGGAGTGATCGCATAGAAATGCGAGAAGAATGTGCGCGGCACAATGAGCGCAGCGCAATATGCGCAGATCATGCACAGAAAGTGCAGAGATTCTGCGACGAAAGTGCGCAGAATGCGCACAGTCAGATCCCTCTGAAACCCTACCTAGCTCCGCCCCCAACTCCATAGCTCCTCGAGCCTAGCTGGCAAAGCACGTCCCCCCCCCCCCCCCCCCCCACAGAGGAAGAGAGGCGGAGCTATTACTCCTGTTGCAGGGTGAAAGAAACCGCCGAAAGGCGTGCTTCCGGGCCTGTGAGCAAGTGATGGACCAAGCAGGTGAGGTTGGAGAAAGGGACAAGCCCGTCTCGAAACCCTCTGCAAGGTCCATTTGCGAGTCCTAGGAACTGCCGCGCCGCTCCGAGCGGGGGCTGAACCGCGAGGAGCGAGCTCTCTTCTTGGAAAGTGCCAATCGAGAGCAGAGCGATGGCATTGACATGCAGCCGGCTCTCTCGAAAACCGACTAGCGTGCTCCGCTCCCAGGAATATATCTTTTTTTTTTTTCTTTCTTTTCTGACGAACAATTGACAGACAATTCAACACATACACATGGAAGTTCCCGCTGCCTTCACTCGATATGCATTTTATACTTTCTGGTCATGACGTCACCCCGCCGGTAACGGCCAGCGTCCAATTTTTGACTGATTACACAAATTATTTCAGAGCGTGAACACTCGGGCGTGTTCCCAAAGCGTTTTGACGCAGCTCGAGTTCCTGAAAGGGAATTCTATCTAAGAATTCAAACTGAAATCAAAACTGGTTGGCACAAAAAATAGTTAGGTTTCACTAAACATACCATGGGCTCTGAGTTAATAAGAAGCCATGCTTCATGATTCATACATGATTCAACATGTCTACTGCACCACTGGTTTCCACCAGTTGTTGAACCACAGTGTTTTCCTTCTGATTCTAGATTTGACAGGGCTCTGTCAAATCTTTTTTTAAGGTATCAGATATTATTTGTGCCATGTAGCTGAAAGAATGGATCATGCCTGTGGATATGCACAATGTGTATTTTCGTATTCCTGTATCACCAGAACATACACAATTTTTAAAGTTTGTGTTCCAAGAGCATTCACTGCAAATCAAAATCTCTGCAGCTTCTCTAGCACCCAGGTAATGGCAGACTGTATGCAGGCAGTTCTGTCACTTCAGATTGCCAGAGATATAAACATACTGCTACATTTTGTTGACTGTCTCATATATTTCTCCATTTTGATGACTGGCTTCTATATTTGTCATCATTTTGCCATCTGATACACACTCACCCTCCATGCCCACATATCGTGTACTTATAATGTAATGGTGTAAAAAATATTTAATATAAGAGTGAGCCATAATGATTGCTTTGTAATTTAGAAATGATTACAGGGTATTTACAACAACAGAGACTGATATTGCACATTACACTCTTTAAAGTTATCAAGTCTCCTTTAAATCTATTGCAGCAAGTAATAAAACAAGTAATAAATTTGGGGCCAAACAGACGCCTCCCCGATGGTATTACATGATCTGCCTGTATTGCTCAGCATTGAGGCAGCCATTAATCCTGACCAAATCTCCAACTCCATTTGCAGAAATGCAGCAACAAAACAAGGAACCTCCACCATGCGTCACTTATTATTGTACCGCTCTCTAAACCTTCAGCAAACAACTTGCCTCCTGCTACAGCTAAATATTTCATATTTTGTCTGATCACCCCAGTTCCTATGTTTTCATGCATAGTTTAGTTGCTTAGCCTTGTTTCCACATTGAAAGTATGTCTTTTTGGCTGCAAATCTTAAATGAAGACCACTTCTGGTGAAACAGTAGATGGATGTACCTGGGTCCCACTGGTTTCTGCCACTGATGTAAGCATGACATGTATTTTATTTGCTGTATTAAGTTTCCTGGGCTGACCACTGCGCATTTGATTGTCAACATTGCCTGTTTCTTTGTGCTTCTTCAAAATAGCTTGAACAGCACATCTTGTCTACTTTTAAATAATTGCCTGGGAGAGACATTGCTGATGCAGTATAACTAGCTTGTGTCTTGTTGCTGTGTCTTGCCATAGTGTATGACCTGTGAAATGAAACTGCTTTCCACAACTTCACCTGAGTAACATAGTTACTAAGAAGCTGTTCCTTACTCAGATTTAAGCCTCCTACACAGCTGTTTCTGTTTCAGTTAATGACTGTGTTTCAACCTACATATGAAATTGATGATCATTAGCACCTGCCTGGCGTAATTGGTTAATCATACAACTGACACAGATCCTACAAAATCCCTTTTTGCAAGTGTACAAAGTATGCAAGTGTAGGAATTGAAGCTGGTTTAAAATTTTCATTACACCAAACATTTTTTTATTTAGATTTTTCTTGTTTGCTCATTTTGCATTTTAGAAATTGATAAATAAACAAATAAATGTATATTTTTTAAAAACATTCTTACTTTACAGCATTTCTTCACAGTTTTTTGTCAAGCAAATAGTCCATATACTATATGGCACTGCAATTCATAACAGCGAACTAGTGGCTCTGGAAGTGAAATTTTAGATTAGTGATAGATAGAAGTGATGGATAGATTGTATTTACTACCATTTAATCTCATATTTATTCAATATATGGGAAAAAAAGTATTGGGAAATCAGACTTTTACAAGCACAAAACCAGCTCCATATGCACAAAACCATATATGGTTGAAATTAGTTCGAGTGGAAGATCTGGAGTGGCCTGCTGTAGAGCTCTGGCCGCAACCCTACTGAACACGTTTGGAAATAACATAAATGTCTGGTTTTGTACAATTTAGCCATTGTTCAAGTAATTTTAGCTCATTGCGACTGAACAACATGCCTAACCAACCTTCACACCCCCACAGCCCCTTGGCCTTAATACAGCCAGCATGGCTTGATAAATGGACAGTCAACTCAGTTTATTATGATGAATGGGAATTCTCCAACAAGGACAGAAACAAGGAAAAGTGCTACCGCTGACAAATTGAAAGCTGGTGCCTACATGACCTACTGAAATTCTAAGCAGTTCTGTCTATGTGTTAAACTATGGATTGATTGAGCATATCCTATATGGTAGTATTAGAAACTTGTGTACACACCAGTGAAATAATTTCTATCCTGAAAGGTATTTATGTTAAACTTTAAAATAAGAATATACAGATATATATTATTTTTAAGTGTAACGTAGATGCCATTCATTGTGTATATTATACAGATCATAAATATACAAAATATTTTACAGTTAATGTGCAGAGAGTGGGGGATAAATATAAGATTAATTATGTACAAAATCATTTCAGAGGATCTCCAAATGGTTAGTAGGAAATGTTTAAATCACCCCCAGAAAGAGAGGTACTTTTTTCATATAGTTATAATATCTTTACAGACAGTATTTGGTCATTTGAGTAACTTTTGCTTATCCCAACACTCTAAGTAACTTTTTGCTACAAATATATATATTTTTTGTCTTTGAACATGACAAAAATGGACAAAAGTGTTGGGACTCTGGTCCATAAAACTGTTGTGGTTCCTATGCAGTTCATAAAACTGTTATCACAAAGTTTGGGGCACACAAATGTATGTCTTTGTAAACGCATTTGGATGTAGCAGCTAGTTGACATAGGAGACCCAAACCTGTTCCAATAATAACAATGCCCTTGATGTCCTTGTGCACAAAGTGAGTTCTATAAAGATTTGGTCTACATAGGTTGGAGTGGAAAATCTTGAGTGGCCTGCTCTAGAGCTCTGACCTCAAGTCTTTTGTACACATTTGGGATGAACTCTGAACAACTCACAACCAAACTTCAAAATCTAGAGGAACATTTTACCAGAAGAGTGGAGCTTATTATAATGACAAATGGGGACTAAATGTGGAATTCGATGTTCAGGAAGCATATATGGTCATGTTTCCATGTGTCTATATAGTGTACGTTTAATCAGATTTAAAATAAATACAAAAAGAGCAGGGCAACGAAAAGGTCATCAAAATCACTTTGAGTTCCAACCCTAATATTTTTTTTTTCTGAATGAGCTCAAGCATACTCCACAATCTAGAAGAAAGCCTTCTCAAGAAAGCAGAATATTATTATAGTGGCAAAGAGGGACAACATCTGGTTTGGGAATGTTCATTTAGAATATGTCCACTTTTGGTTATGTAGTGTATGTGGAGAATTAAGATAAATGCTTATTACTGTTTGTCAACTCTATCAACTAAGAACTTTCAGTTTCACATATTGACTCAAAATCTATTATTGGTCATGTCATTTGTAGATGCTCCTATCACTTTATTCTAACGCGTCTTTCCTTTCAAAGGAACCTCAGCCCCCTTCTGCTTATATGATCTCTCGTTTCTTTTAGCGATCAATAAGTTCTACCAACAAGTCACTGATAATACCATTTCCTCTCCAAGCTTAGCTCTTTCAGCATATCTCAGCTTTCTCTGTGCTCATATCTCCACTCCACCTCAGTCTCTGAATTCGTGGGTGCTTCATGTTCTCAAATCAGACTGAGCAACCTTGCAAAGATCTAAGTTGCTTGGCAAAAATCCAACTGTTAGGCACAGCTGGCTGAGTATCAGTAACAGTTTGGCTCGTTCTCTGCTGCCATTCCTCTGGCATTCCTCCTTTTTTTTTTCCTTAAGATAAGCAGCTGTATTTTTCAACATACAAATTATTTTCTGTCTGTCTGATTTTCATAATCATCACCTAATAAATTTTGTTAGACTTAACATAAATAGGTGTAAACATATCACTATCCTGTACCTTAAATATTTATACTTTTCCATTTGCTAATATTAAATGAACATAAAATATATTATTATATGATGCCAGCAAATTAAAAATATTGTATACATTTTAAACAGAATATTTTGCAATAATATAATGTTATACTTCTTTTCTGCATAGAGAATGTGTGTTTTTCTTCTGGCAGTCTAGCATATCTGCAGATTAATTCCGACGCAAGCTATTACATCTATTACTTTTGAAGAAACATCGGAACATCTGAACTTGCACACCTGAGCATTAAGCGCCCCAACCTTCCGCAACTGATTTCAACATCTAACATGTTGGGATATTCTAAAACTATGGCTGTGATGGTCAAGTGTCCACAAATCATTAGCAAAATTGTATGGTAACCAAAAATTACAAGATTGACAAACTGTTCCAAAGAAATGTTAATTAAAGGGTTAGGTGTATACAAACTTTGGGTCCATATAGTCAAATCACATACACTTGTTTTGTTCTGCTTGAAAGGCCACTCAGTTCAGTTCAATTTTGTGGTTCTAGTGGGAGTTTGGGCAATAAATGCTGAACTGCTTAAGTTTAATTGCTTGCAGTGGCAGTCAAAGTCAATATCCTGGTCAATGGGCCATGGATCCCACAGGTTCATTTCCCTTAATTGCACTACATGTGCCTGGCCAGTACATAAGTACCATCATTAAAATAATTAGCAAAAATAAAATAATAAGTAAAAAAAATTTGACATTAAAGCAATTTAATGACAATATACAGACCCCAATGCACCTAAGTTCTAAACAGAATATTACATGTCAATAAGAATTGTAATGATACTTGGTCATTACTACTTCTACATTAAATAACATTCAGCCAACCACATAGCAGCACCAGTTTCTTTTCTTTTTTTTCCTTTTAAATTATTTGAATCTGTTTTCTTATAATAATATATTTAGATTTATTTAAATTTTACAAACGTGGTTAAAGTAGACAACAAAACCTTCTGAAGCTGTACTTGAAAATTACTACATTCCCAGAACAAAACCTTTTAAAACTGATTTACTGTATTGTTCCTTCACTCTATAATACCTTAAAATACTCTATAATAAGTGCTGCTATAATAACTTCCACTCTACTGTGAAGATGTTCCACTAGATTTTGGAGTATATTTGGTGAGATTTGTGCTCATTCAGCCACAAGGGTGTTAATAAAGTCAAGTACTGACATAAACAGTCATAGGGTTGGGATCAGAGCTTTACAGCAGGCCACTCAAGATCTTCCACTCCAACCCATGCAAACCATGTCTTCATGGGACCTATTTCGTGCACAGAGGACTGTCATGCTAGAACATGTTTTCAAATGAAAAATGTAATTCTACAGCATCTGAAGACATCGCATACACTTTTCGCGACTCCAACATTGTGGTAACATTTGAGCAACCACATATGACTGAAAAAGTCAGGTGTCTTAATACTTTTTTGATTCTATTGTGTATCTTCTGGAAAAACATGCAGGAAGTATAAAATGTGTTAATAGTATGTGTATTTTGTATAGTATACAATGTATAGTGTTTTCTTTAATAGTATATATATTTTGCTAGTCTCAATATCAAAAGCACTACCAAAACATTTTAAGTAACAACAAAAAGTATAAGGGCATAAAGTGTATTGTCAGATACAGTATAATGCACATATAGAAAGAGGGAGAGGGAAATTATGGAGTGCATAATCTGTGTACAATGGTGACCTTTTATTATCAATGGTGACTTGTTTCTCTCAAACTGTATGCAGAAAGGCCACATATTCTCAACGCTGTCTAATATCTTACCATATTAATAAAGTGTCATGCCACGCACCTACATTCACATTCACATTTGTTTGAGTTGTTATAAATGTCTTAATAACAGTGGGAGTGGTAGCTCAGTGGTTAAGATGCCATGTTACTGATCGGAAGGTTGGGGGTTCAAGCCCTGGTATCGCCGAGTTGCCACTCTTGGGGCCCCTGTGCAAGGCCCTTAACCCTCTGTGTTCCAGGGGCACTGTATCATGGCTTACTCCTGCTTCTAAACAAGCTGGGATATGCAAATAAAGAATTTCACTGTGCTGTAATGTATATGTGTCAAATAAAGGCTATTTTTCTTTTCTCTTAATTAATTTTGTCCTGTCACACCAAATGGCCATGAGTTGATTTGTAGTGCTGATGTTTGCCATAGATAACAAAGTAAAGTAGAAGATGCATTACTATTGTATTAAATACTCAACTATTTGTTTATGGACTTATTCAGTACAAATAACTTTGAGCAAATGGCTGCCTGGGAACTCCTCATGAGTTCCAAAGCATTCAAAGTTTGTTTTAGTAACACTGGGCATAGGGTGGATACCTCCTAGATCTGACATCAATCAAATGCAGGGAAACCTGATTCACACCTATAGGCAATTTTTCGAATTTTCTAGTAGTGGGAGGAACCAGGATGAAACCTACATTGACAGAATCTAACCAGACTTAATAACCCAGACCCACGATCAAACCACAGACCCTGGAGCTGTAAAGCAGCAAAGCTACTCCACATCTTGTGATTTTCCTTTTTTTTTTTTTGAGGTGAAGAAAAAAATCTTTACCTTTTCATCCTCCTCCACATGTGTGAGTTATTATAAATCTTAAATGTCATACTTAAAGTTGAAATTGTGCCAATAAATATAGCTCTTGATTGCAGTGTTTGCACTTAGCTCTAGCAAACACAAAGCCATTAAGTGATCACGTCACACTTTTTCTTCACCTCCACAGAATGTGCTGTATGTTTCTCAGGAAATATGAATTACTCTTGCATACAGCCTGTTAAACAAGACAATTGGACTCAAGCCTAATTAAATAACTAAGATTGACTTATCAGGACATTTATTCGAACATTTATTTGGTAGCAGTTTTATCCTAGCCAGGGTGTATCCACAGCCTATCCCCGGATCACTAGGCACAAGAACAGATCACACTCTAAATTGGACATTTGTGCTTAAAAGAGCAATTTCTTTTAACAGTTAAACTATCTTCCTGGGCAAGGTGCTCTAATGGTAAGCTTTGGCTGACAGCCATTTTAGGCAAACTAATGCACACTTTTAGATAGCTGAGCACTGGAAGAACATTCTCAAGCTGTTGTTTTGGCCACTTTGATGAACCGTGGTATATGGCACCACACATCATTAACTACGGACCCTGTACAGAGGGGTCAGGGACATCTTAGGTAAACACACCAGACGAAGACTGAGCAAAGTAAAGCTTTTGACGCACTTTTAGCTGAGCTTATAAAAAAAATATATATATATAAAAAAATAAATAACAAAAACATGGCAGTTTAGGTTAACTGGACACGTCAGGGTTTTTGAAAGAAATTTGTATGCAAAAAAAGTGGGCAATACCAAATTGTTAAAAAAAAAAAAAAAAAAAAAAAGAGTGACTCGGAAATGTTTATCATATTCTGCTAGAACAAAGTGTGTATGTGTGAGCGGCACAGAACAGATTGCAACAGAAATATTATTCAGAGAGCAACAGTGCAGTGCAACTTGAGGCCAAAGACCCAGCCAACTGTTCACAAGCATCTCTCCGTATGATTAATATGCCTCCCTCAGGTATATTAAAATCTAGCATAGAGATGTTCTGACCATTATTCTTAATGCCACTAAATCCATATAATTCAGTAATTAATTAATCAAAATACAATACACAACAAACTCCTGTATCCAAAATCAATTATAATCCATTTAAACTTGGATTTGCTGGAATGTTGACAGTGAAGCAAGTGTCTGATTTTAGTTCTTTAGAATTGTGTTGCTGTATTAGACAATAGTTTTTTGGACACATAATGAACTGTATATCTTGTGATTATAGTGATCTTAATGTTGTTATAGTATACTACTGTATATGTGATGATAGATCTGTCACACATGGTTAAGTCCCAATCTTAAGCAAATTACAAGTTAGGTACCAAGTATGAAGACAGACATTATCAGAAATCGTACACAAAGGATGAAAGTTCGTGAGAGTCTAAAACAAGAAATAATAGTAACTAAGAACAGTATGGAACTTGTTTTAACTATAGATATAAGGCGAATATTTATCCTATATTTCGTCCTCTGTGTCCACCTAGCTAGTGATTAATAGCCAGAGGGGACAAAAGTACACACATCCTTCACTTATGTAGAAGTTAGTAAAAAAAATAAAAAATGTGTAAATACTAATGTTTTAATTTACTCTGGTAAAAGTTGAAGCACTGACTATACTTTTTTACTCAGTTAAAGTAAAGAGGTTTGGGCTCTGACATGTACTTAAGTAAAAAGTAGCCATTACTACTACCTGTTTTAGTGTCATGCTGGTAACTAGACCTCACATCATCTTTATATTAGGGCTGTCAATCAAATCAAATATTTAATCGCAAATTCATCACACATTTATATCTGTTCTAATCAACATGTGCATGGAGAAATATTGATGCTTTATGAAAGTTTATGTTTATTATTAGTGAAACCAAACTTAACATATAGCATGAAGACATAATATTATTGAACATTTAATTATGGTGTTTTAAATTACGTTAATCATCAGGACACCAAACTAAACTTTTGCTTGTTCCACAAGGAAACTGTATGTTTCCACAAGGACATTTAATGAGGTGATACCGGAGAAACTGTACCACTTCTAACTTCCATACGGATTACATAATCAGAGAATATTGTGTTTAATTAGACATTTTTCGAGCTTTCTACTTAAATATTTATTATGTCTGTGAGACAAGTATTCTCTGAGATTCAGGTTGTTTTATTTATGTGTCTGTAAAGAGAGATGATAGAGACCGCAGAGAGCACCCCTTTCTGTCTTCTTTATTTTACAAAAGCACAGAGTTTGTATTATTATTATGAGTGTATACAAATAAAAGTAGAACCTTTACAAATTTGAACAATGTATTGCTCTTATCTGGACGATTAAAAAAGACAGTGTAATTTAAATTTATTTTGGCATTATGAAGAAAAATGTGCATTTGTCGACCCCATAGTGTTAATTGGTTGCATCATGGCAGATTTTGGTGATTGAGTTGACACTTGGCGCATCAGTAAAACAAATGTTTAGTGATTTAAATAATTTTTCTGTAAGAAAAAGAAAGGATGTCGTGAATAAATGTTTGTTTGGCTAAAAGTTTTAATTTCTTTTCTTTTTAATTTATTAATTTATTTTTTTTTACTAAAAATGGTCAAATAGAAATGCGAGCTGCATTAATCGCGGGATAATAACATTTGTTTAATTGAAATTAATTTACGTTTGAATTTTGACATCCATAATCAATATATTGTTACCTAATGAATGTATCCAGTCTGAACAACCACCATATAGAACACAAGCAGAGAAAAGAAGATGGTGATCAGAAATATCTTCTGTCATGTTTACATCGCTGACTCCCTCTGTCTTATCCACGTTAACCCCAAACTTCTTGTTATCTTCTGCCTTGCTTGCAGATATTTGTGTAAAGATGTAATGAGTGAAAGTAAAAATTTGTCCAAAAAATTAATTGTGAAGTAAATTACTGATACCAGAAAAATCTCCTTAAGTACATTAAGTATTACTTTATACCTCTGTTGATAGCTAAACCATGTGATAAAATTAGTTGCTGACTTATCCAGCTAACTAAGATTTTACTAACTTAAAAAAAAAGCTATGTGTGGCTTAAAGAATCTGATGAAATTCTGTTTATATATTTTATCACTGGTGGACAAAGTTCATGAACGTATTTGCCTTAAAATTAACTTACGTATCCAAGTACTATAATTTATCATGGCTATAATGTCTTATTAACATTTTCACCACAAAACTGTTGCTTAATCAACTCGGTTTATGTAAAAAGACTCTAATATTACAAACTAATCTATTAAGAGAATAATATTATTGAGTTAAACACTGATTGATATCTAATAAATTATCATAATTATCATAAACCTTTGTTTCAACAACTTAAAAAAAAATAGTGCAAATAAGGCCACAAGTGTTGTGGCAAGTAAGAGACAAAAGTTTCTTCCAGCATTTATTTCTGTCAAAATGTTCTGTTTGATGTTGAACTGTATGTCGTTGCTAAGTAGATACCACCAAGTGGCAATGGCGGTTCTAGCTTGAATGAAGACCTGGGTGAATCACGCCATAACCCAACGTCTCCCCCGTTAAATAGTTTCAGCTTGAAAAGCTCCTCTCTGTCTCAGCTACCGTCACTGGTTGAGTCCGACATATTTTCAGAGCAGTTCACAAATTTGAATAAATTTCTGAGAGCATAATACATAAATATCAATATCACCCTAAATGCATTTATTTATAATGTCATTGTGCACAATTTATCAAACTCTCAGAACCAAGAAACATACAACTCCTTGGTTAATTGTAGCCTTAAGATACATACAACATCTATATCCTTATAATCAGAGGTGGGAAGTAACGGAGTACAAATACTTCGTTACTGTACTTAAGTAGATTTTTTTTGGTATCAGTACTTTACTCCACTATTTATTTTTCAGACAACTTTTTACTTTTACTCATTAAATGTTTACACAAATATCTGTACTTTTTACTTCTTACATTTGCAAAACAGGCTCGTTACTTAAGTTTTAATTCATTGATTTGGTGAAATATAAAATTTTTCTTTTCACTGCGCGCTGATTTCAGCCGAACAACCGATTTCCTGTTACTGCGCGTCTTTTTCAATCCGCTGGTGTATAAAGTCCTGACTCTCACTCTTTACGAAGATAAGAATCAGCAGGCAGAAGGCAGTAAGAAGTTTGGGGCTAATGTGGATGAGACAGAGGGAGTCAGTGATGAGAACATGACTGAGAACAGACACATTCATGATCATCATCATCTTTTCTCTGCTTGTGTTCTGTATGTGGACCTTCAGCCTGGACACATTCATTAGGGAACAACATTTTTAATTCGTTT
>JAAIIK010000068.1:895673-917049 GCA_014706435.1 Silurus glanis | reverse complement strand
CTCTCTCTCTCTCTCTCTCTCTCTCTCTCTCTCTCTTTCTCTTTCTCTCTATAGTATATACTATAGTAATTTATAACATTTAATTCAGAATTATAGTAGCTGTGTGACGATCACTTAGTAAAGAAGATAATACTTTGCATAGAGAGAATCTTCTTAGAGGAATTGTGTGTAAGCCTTCACCCTTTCTGCTTAATTAAATGGCCAGTGGTCAGGAACTGGCAAGACTAAATAGGGAGAAAGATGAGCAAACATTTAATTAGTGTTTATGCCTTTGTGCTGGATAAAAATCGTACACATCTCAGAACAGTAATCTCCATCCCTTTTCCTGGAGATTCACTGTCCTAGAGGCTTCAGTGTCACCTGGTAACCCATATGTTTGATTAATCAGATTAGAAGTACCAAGTTAGTAGTAGAATTTGGAGAAAAGTTAAAGCTCCAGCAACAGGGTTAACGATTACAGACAGAAGAGGGTTAACTTCTGAAGATAAATCTTAAAGCAGATGGGATTTCAGCTTGCAAAATCTTGCATCACATCTATCCAATTAAGATATGTTTAATATGTTCTTTCTTCAGAAATAAGGGAATTTTCAGACACTCTTAAGAACTCTTGTATGGATAAAGGGTACTTAGTTTTTGAAACATACTCTAGTTAGAAATGCCTTTCTAACAGGGAAAAACCCATGTTGTGGGGTTCTATAATAAAGGACAAATAAAGGATCCATACGGTTTTTTGTTTTGAACAAATGTTGCCCAAATGTCCTAACATCATATCAAGCAAACAAAGTAAATAAGTTGCCCTGCCAGTCTATCTACCAGTTACCCAACTGAAAGGATATATCTTTCATTAGAGCAGAAAGTCTGGCAGTCTGGACCCCAGCCAGTCTGGGTCAGCTGAGCCTTAATGACCTTTGCCTTGATAAGAATGAAAGAAAAAAAAAAAACTAAAACTAAATCTATATAAAGGTAATGAGTGCTGATAGCAATATATCACTTGAGGATAAAGTTATTGCTGTTATTACACAGTGCCCTCTAAAAAATATTGGTTCCACATCCTTATACATACTATATTAGTTATGTGAAAGCTGATATACTGTGGTTGGATACTTTCTTTCAATGACTTTCTGCCATGAAATGTATTGAGTCCATTCTGGGCTTGGATGAGCAGCATTTAGGTCTGAAAGATGCCTAGTAGATAACCTGCAGTAGGAATTTCTTTATGTTTGGTCCTAATTTTGTTTATTCATTTAACACGTGCATGGATGCTTGGATAAATATATACTTTATACATATTTTTTAAAGCAAATTATTTTAAAGCAAAAGGCATTTAATGATTCAAAGTAATAGAATAATACATTGTACATGTCAAAAACAGAGAGGTGAACCCCAGAGTGAAGCCCAGTGCGATTGACAGGAAATATAGGCAGTTTTTGAAAATCACTTGATCAACTAAATTAGTGGACTTGAACTAATTGACAGAGATTGAGGCTTAGTACCTGGTAGATTTAGCAAGAAATTACACACAGAAGCATAAAAAAATTATAACACAATTAAAGGAAACTACACTCAGGTAAACACAATAAAAAAAAACTGTCAAAAGCAGGATGAGAATAGAAATTGCAAACAGAACAGAGAGCTAAAACAAAAGCAGATGGTGCTGTCAACAAATACTGATTGTTGGGAAAGGAAAAAACATATATCATTAAAATAAAATAAAAATATATATATATAAGTAAATAGATAAATAGATAGAGGTTTTATATAAATAACCCTAGTTATAAAAAGTTGTGACTCTGTGAAATGTAAAGAAAAACAAAATGCAATATTTTGCAAATCTTATAAACTCATTTTATTATTATTCATAACACTCATTACTCATTAACACTATTTTTATTCACAATAGAACATAGAAAACATATCAAATGTTGAAACTGAGGAAATGTACAATTATAAGAAAAAAAAAATCATTTTGAATTTGACAGCTGCAACACATCTCAAAAGTTCATCATCTCATGTTTTTAAAAATGGAACAGTTGGAGAAACCAAAATTGTAACTAATGAGGTTAATTGACGACAGGGCTTTAAAATGAATGGGTATAAATTGAGTATCTTAGAGAGGCAGAGTCTCACAGAAGTAAAGATGGGCAGAGCTTTATCAAACTGTGAAAGACTATAAAGCATCTACAAATTGTGGAACCATTTCAGAATAATGTTCTTCAACATAAAATTGCAAAACAGTTGATCTTTTGGGTTGTAATAAAAGGCATTCCTTCAAGTTTGGAATCTTCCATACTAACCTTGGTAAACTTCAAGGATCTCACTTCATGGATGTGCACTTAGAAATTGTCCTAAGACACATTTGGGCCTCTTAGCTGTAATGAAGGAAAATATTATAATCCAGCATATAAAGACATAATAGACAATTGTTTGTTTCTAACTTTGTGGCAAAAGTTTGGTAAAGAGCGTCACATACAGTAGGTGTTTGGTCTAGTGTCCTTATAGCGTACCATATAGTAGTGCAGTTACTTAATGCAGTATTTATTGATTTATTGATGATTTGTATAATGCACAACTTATTATGAGTCTGCAAGCCAAAAATCTCCAACCAACCAACTACAACACTACTGCACCTAAACATGAAAACGAAAACCTGACCACTAAGTTGAGGGTTCTATTTGTGAATATTTACAGTATTTATGCAGGTTTAAGAATTATGCAGCATGTTGGACCCTAGGGGGTCTTTCGCCTTGCAATAACAAATCTTATAGTAATTTTTTTTTAATATTTAGTTATTTTCTGTAAGAGGCTTAGTCTTCAATATAATTCCATATAAATCTACTAGGATTCAAGTTTATCCCCAGTTTGTGGAATGCATAAACAACCAAAGCATCTGTCTGCGAGAGTTCTCACTTTCTTGGAAATGAAAGACGTGAGTCATCTACGATTATACATTCCATTTCTGTACTCTGCAGCTTAAGCTTGGCCTGCAAAATAACAAAGGTCATCCTGTGAGATCTACCTATAATGACAGACAGACAATAAGCATTGGGCTGTTTCCTTCAGTTGGACAAAGGCTCTCTGGCAGATTAAGTAGAAGCCTTGCTGACCTCAAAGAAGGAGAGACAAAATAGACTTTCAGCAGTCTGTCCAGTCTCTGTGTCCTTGAGCTGTGAGACCAGTCAGAATTTTCGCATGATGCAAAACCAACCAAAAAATGATAAGACCTCAGGTGGGAGGATAGGCAATATCATCCAGAACATAACCTATGCCTTTATTTCATGGGTAAATAAAAACACAAGCGCTAGCATGTATTTGCTTGACAAATTTGCTTGCAAAATTAGAAATGTTAAAACAGCAACACAGCAGAACAAGTTAGTTTGACAAAGCTGGTAGACTGAAGATGAAAAAGGAAAAAGCTATATATACACATACTGTAGCATTTCACATCATAGCATAAGTAACTCCTTAGATGTAAGACACTGTATATGATTCATGGCCTTTGCTTGACAAAATCTGTGTATATGGCAGAAATAAATTTGGTGTAATTGAGAATAAATTACCTATCAAGACTTTATAATAATCCTATACTTATAAAATACTTTATAATAATTTGAAAATGAAAAAAAAGGAACTATATTTAACAGGCTTTACATTTTTGATGGATTTGATTCTAACTGCATTGTTTTGCTTATTACAAATGCTATGCTTTTTTTCTGACAATCTTAAAATTGGCATTATAGTATGACACAATTCATGAAATGTTGCTTGAGGTGAGATGTTTATGAGAGTAGGTAATATTATTAGTGAGAATAATAGAATTTCAAATATGTTTCTGCAATTAAACAACATCAAAATAAAGATGGTAGGCCAAATATATGCTATTTCTGTGGAAAACCTGATGAATGAAAGTAGAAAGGTTGTTGTGTTTAGCATCAATGCATTTTATTAACATTCATGGTATTTGACAGAGTGACTTATAATTACAGTCTCATTCATACAACAGAGCAGTTGAGGGTTAAGAGTCTTGCTTAAGGGCCAAGCAGTGGCAGCTTGGTGGTGATGAAATTTGAGATTTTGAGCTAATCAACTGCAATTTTGCGCTGCCAAGAATTGTGCAATTCAGTTGTCTGAAAGCAGTGATATCATGTCATTCACTAGATTGTTGTATTTGCATGATATGTTTGGCAAAGAGAAGGGGATCTTCTTTGCCGATTGAATTGGACCACCAAGCTTTAACAGGGCATATTAACTTGTATTTGACAATCTGTCAAGTAAAAATTGATAGCAATGTATTTGTAATTGATTGAGTTATTTCTTTTATTGCATGAAATGAAACAAACTAAAAATGGTGGTATGTAGAGCTAAAAAAAACATACCCATAAAAGTATTTTATTCATTGGTCAGAAACACTAAGGTAAGCTAGTGTATAATTATATAGGTTGAAACATTTCACAACATATTTCCCCTTTTTGTTTAACACTCACAAGGTGCTGTGAGGATTGGGCAGCAGTCGAAGGCGGGGGCCCGCTTAGACTGCTGCCCCCGCGACCCGATTTACGGATAAGCGGGAGAAAATGAATGAATGAATGTTTAACACTCCAAATCTTCAAAACATTCAAAGCACATTTCTACAGAATAAAAGTCACCATCAGTCCAAAAGGCATGGCATGTCTTGTTCACTTCATGCCGTTGGATCGATTCAGGTTTGAATTGCTTCCTTTCTGCAAATGAACCACACTGGAGTTCTATTTGGACCTGAGTGTGATTACTGTTGTTTTCAATGGTCTGAAACTGCAAAAGAATAAACACACAAGGATTGATTCACAGGGACTAAAAACAGCAAGTGTGAACACAAACCAAGTCATGAGCCAGGCTAGATTAACTGCATAGCCTTTACTGCGGCTCATATCATATGGAAAAACAGCAGTTTTAAAAGCACTAAGCCTGCAACAATCTGAGACATTAGTTGGGATCATTTCTTTATTCGTTATGAAGTTCTGACATCAAAAAGGAGGGCATTTGAGACGGAATCAGTAATGAAAGGCATTGTCAAAACTGTCAACTTCAGCAAAGGCAATGCTTTCAATGAATCATCTTTTTAAGACCCTGTGTGCGCATCGCACAACTTCTTTTTCATTCTGCTGTCAGGATACTAAGGTAAGGTGGTCAGCCACATGAGGAGAAGCAGTCACCACTCGCAAATGTGTTTTCTGAGGAGAAATTGCTGTTAATTGTCATAGCTTGCTGATGCCAGGAAACTTTAAGGTCAGGATGTTCTTTTCAGTCATTGTAAACAAATTCAAGGACTGTAAGCACCTGCTGAAGTTGACAACTCAGGCATAGCAGTCGACACCTGCAGTTCAAGATTTATTAAAGAAATTTTCTCCTACTACATGAATAAACACATCAAAGCAACATGTCTATCAAAGAAACGGGTCGCCGGGGTGACTTGCATCGACTAAGAGAGTCTGGATGACTACAAAAGTTGCTGGGAAGTTTAAAGATTTGACCCCTGCCACTTTCAAACCCAGAGAATCGATAGCATCATTAAGCCTAAAGCATCCAAGCAGAACAAATGTTTTATTGCTGCTGCCCTTCACACCAATCGCAAATGTTGGTAAATGCTTTTGAAATGCCTGTAGCCCTGTTTTCTTTGAATCGCAGTGGGATCAGTAGGAGTGTACAGAACAGACAAGCACACACCTCTCATTACGTAAATGTATTTCTTTTTGTTTTTTTTACTAATGGTTTTGAAAATATATACATTGTTCGTACTGCTTAAGTCACATTAAAAATGGCTGACGACAACAACAGGAGTAGCCTTGAACTGTTTGAAACCCCTAGTATTGAACTTGAAAAGCTATATAGTTCATAATATACACCGATCAGGCATAAGAATTATAAATAAATATAAATAATTATGATCTTATAAAATTATGAGCGATGAAGTAAATAACTGATTATATCTTCATCATGGCACCTGTTAGTGGGTGGGATATATTTGGTAACAAGTGAACATTTTGTCCTCAAAGTTGATGTTTTAGAAGCAGGAAAAATAGGCAAGTGTAAGGATGTGAGCGAGTTTGACGAGGGCCAAAATGTGACGTCTAGACGACTGTCAGAGCATCTCCAAAACTGCAGCTCTTGTGGGATGTTCCCAGTCTGCAGTGGTCCGATCCAACAGATGAGCTCCTGTAGCTCAAATTGCTGAAGAAGTTGTTTTCCTTGTCTGAATTTCTGCTGAATTCCTAATTTAGACGTTTTTTTCTTTATTATTTTGGCATTGGCCCACCCTGAAGACAAGCTATTGTACAGTTATGTGTATATATGTAAATAATTCCACTTGTGTTAACAATATACCAAAACCTTGTGTAGCAAACCTTTGTGTGTGTCTAGTTTGTGTTATTTTATAATGATATCCATTCTTTTGAATTCCGAGCTAGTTGCCCTAACCCTTGACTGGGTCATAACAAAGCTGTTCATGCTTGAAGGTTCACGACTGTTTTGGCGGCAAAAGGGGGACCCACACAACATTAGGCAGGTGGTCATAATGTTATATATATATATTGTTATTTATAGCTTTATTATATTTCATGTGTGTTATCTCTTTTCTCTGGTACGTTCAGGGAAGCGCTTCCGCTCCTTGAAAGCAAACACAGACAGAATGAGGCGGAGCTTCTTCCCGTAGGCCATTCGGAGTTTAAACCATGAAACATCCAGGATCTAGTACTGGACCTTTAATCTCCATCTTTTTTCTGCACAACTTTTTTGCACTATGACACTTTAATCTCTGGACTGTCACTTTAACTCTGGACTTGCACAGCGCAGTGCACTTTTTACCACACCATACTGCACATGGTCACTTTAAGGACAATCACGTCAATCACCTTAAATTTTAATGTTTTACTGTCATACGCATCCATGTTTATACACATATTTTCACATATATCTTAATATATTTGATATCTTATATAGTTTATACTTTTTATTTATCTACCTTCATTTTTTTCTTGGTATGTTTTTCTTAATTCCATTCCCTTTAAATTCCATTCCATTTTACACTTGAATGCATGTCGTACTCTGTATGTATCTGTATGTGACAAATAAAATTTGATTTGATTTGATTTGATTGATTATCTCTCATTAGCTTCTGTGTGCACCATAGTCAGCAGTTACTCTCCTGATGAGTGCCAGTAAGGGCTATCAGAGCACCTCATAATCAGTTTTCCTGTGATTGCACTTGCTCTACCATTACAGGTTTTTTGCTTGGTCAGGGGTACTTCTAAATACACACACCCTCATGAACAGGAACAACTTGATAACTTGCTATACATTGAAATGTGCATATGCACAGTTTATGCACCAAACTATGCATACACATGGGTGATGAATGAGACACCTGGACTAGTGCTCCTGCAACAGAATCATCCCTTACACAGTTTCAGATAGAAAACGTTGTGAAAAAAGAAAAAAAAACAACTAATCAGCATTGCCAGGTCTTATTCTAAATAAGAAACTCATTACAGAATGCAGAATAACTGGGACTGTATGGTTTTTACATTGAGAGTGGAGGTGGAGGTGGACGTGTCTTCACCATCATGCTTTCGAGACAAAAAAATCTCTGATTGTGGTTTTAATGATTTGACTGCAAGCAAAAAAGTATAAAGGATTGAACAGTTGAGCTCTACATCAGAAGGATCCACAGTCGCAATCAGACGTGGGTGAAACAAAGGTATTTTCAGAGTTGCTCTTTTCTTTCAACAACACAAGAAAGATGAAAGCTTTTCGCCCAAAGCGTAAGGGATACTGTATTTTTAATCATTTAGATTGCAGCTGTCTTTACTGCAATGTTGTGCATTTTTTGAAAGCAGAATGCTTTGATTGGACCATGAAAAACAGAGATCATATATTGTATTTAAAGATGTGCTAAACATATCCATATTCAAAGCTTAGATTTGTCCTGTAGGTCTGTTCACTCTCAATGCAAAGCATCATTAAAGTAGCCATAAACAAACATTGGTATTTTGTCTTTTTTATTGTATCACAAAGCCAATGAGTTTATAGTCCTTGATTCTATTTACTGTATTGTACTTTCCTTCATTTGAACCAATTTCAGTGTGACCTTTACTGAAATGTACTGAATTATCCGTTGGTCCCATTTGTATCACTCTACGTTAGATTGATCCAAGGATTATAGTAGAAACCTGTAAAGGTATTGAGAGAAATCCTGAAAAAATGTCAAATTAGAAATTTGAAGAAATAGCAGCCACCTTGCTTTGTTGCTTGTGTTTCATGCTTGAGCCAGAGATCCAATGGCATCTTGACCTCTAGCACCTCTATTATCTTCACACTATCCCCACAGGGATTAAAGAAGAATCCAGAAGATCTGACAGAGATGCTTTGCTAATGGTCTGTAGTTTGTTCCCTCTATGTGAGGAGGTAAGGTTTTCACCTTGCAGAATTAAGCCCCGAAGCCAAACTGTGAGTCAGAAAGAGCCAAATGACTCAGCTTTTAAGGCAGAGGGTTCATGTCACCATTAGCAAAATATTCATGACCTTTATCAAATCCACTGGAGAGCAGCCTTGCCTAAGTTTGATAATCACTGCTATTGTCTGACATTTGCATTCCTCATGAGTGGCCAATACTATGGTCAGGTGGTTAAAAAAACTGTTACAGGCTGTTAAGCTTGAATCTTGAAAAATCTTGAAAAAAAAAAGGTTATTGTGCCCAACCTACTGTACAGTATACTACTCCCAGTGAAGGGCTTTTGAGGAATTGACAACAATATCAAAATGAATATATTTGATGTGTAAATGGGAGGAACATTCAAAATCACCAAAAGACTGAATAACTGTCAGTGAGTAAAGGTCCAGAGCGTCAGTAATCTTTCAGCCATGGGCACGTTTCAATGAAAGATTTGAGAGCAGTCTGGCATTTCCCAACCTACTGTGAGCCAAATAATGACAGCTACAGTATTACATGCATTCGTATTACTCATGCCACTATATATTACATTTCCAAATATGGCATTGGAAAAGACAGCAGTAATGAAATATTTTCATGCCATTGCAGTTTTTTTAAATTGAACTGGGACAACAGATTACACATACTATATGTAGTCATAAAATCCATATACTATATGGTCATTTGGTCATTCTGTAAATGCTTGAGTGTTTTTGGGGGTGGGGATCAGAAGGCTGTGCATAAACATTAAAATCTGTAGTTTATATGTAGTTTGTTTGTTTATAATTAGTCTATTTTTTGTTTGTCTGAGTACCAAACTTTGTAATATTTCGGTACTCAGATATACAGTAGATGGACAAAACCATAAGCATAACCATAAAACAATAACCATAAGATTTGTATTACCTTTGTATAGCCTACGTTTCTAGTACGATGTTCCCCTACCTTTTGGAGTGTGCAGATTTGTGCTCATTCATCCACAAGGGCGTTTTTTTTTTAAGTCAGGTACTGATGTAGGTGAGTTGAGGAGGTCTGGGGTGTAGTCAGCGTTCCAATTCATCCTGAAGCTTTGCAATAGGGATGAGGTCAGAGTTCTATAGCAGGCACCTCAAGATCTTCCACTCCAACCAATGTAAAGCGTATCTTCATATAGCTCAGTTTGTGCAGAGGGGCATTGCCATGCTGGTACAGATTTGAGTGTCCAAGTTCAAGTGAAGTGAAATGTCACCACATCCAGAAACTTTCGCAACAATTGTGTGCCTCCAACTTTGTGGTGACAGTTTGGGGAAAAAACACATATGGCTGGAAATGTCAAGTGTCCCAATACCTCTGTCCATATAAGTTATAATTACAATTATAATGAATGAAAGCTTTACTGTATAATCAGATTATTTTCAAGATTCAATTCTTGCAGCCACAATGAATTCATAGAAACAACTGCAAAAAATACGTGTTTTTATTAATTTTTTTTTTATTCAAAAACTTTCAAAATATGTTTCAAGTTCAAGAAAGTTTAAGCTTAAACACAATGCAAAGCATCATATACAGACGGATAAAATACATTTTATATACTGCAGACGAGCCATGTCGGGGATTACATATGTACAATATGTAAACATGTATATACATTTCTTTTATACATTTACAAAAAAAAAGCTTTGTTTCTATTTTCTCTTTGTATATAGATATTTGTATATTCCCCACTAGCATTTGTACTACAATCATGAAAAACATTTACATATCTGTCAATCAATTTTTCTCTTTTTATATTACAAATGTGTTTCCATAAAAATATATCTCTGTACAAAATTATTATTTTTTTTTTTTCATTTATTTGTTCTCCTTTTTTTTTAACCTTGCGTAATTCACAGCAGGCCTGTCCATCCGAGTCCACGATGTTTTCTTTTTCTTACACTTGCTTTGCAACATAACCCTTTTGGTCAAAGAGCATAGAACTGCAGTCTGACTGTTGTTCCTTGAGGCTTTGGCTAGACAAAGCAGTAAGTCACTCAAAGTTGGGCACTTCTCTCTTGCAGAGCGGAGAGGAATGCATCGCTAGATTGGGTTCCTTTTTTTTGAATGAACACAAAAACAACAGAAAACAAATAAAAGTTAAATAACATTACAAATTATAAGTATGATGAAGGTATGTACTGAATATTTGATGTATCTCAATAATTTAGTTCAGTGACCTTTTTTTAAATGAAATCGTTTGTACATGTACTCGGGGGAAAAAAAAAAATATTAATATTCCATTATGTAAAATTGAATGTAAAAAGTTTAATCTATGCTGTTATTTGTTTTGTTCTTTTTCATTTGTCCTTTTTTTTTCTTTAGGTATTATGGACATTATGAAGGGGATCCATTACAGGCAACACAAAACTGAGTTACATTTAATTTAGCATGAATATTTCCATATTTAAGTCAACCTTTTTTTGTCCACATGAGGCAATAGACTGAGATTCATGAGTGAGCCATGAAATTTAGTCACAACCAGGGGTGAAATATCCATGGGATCCAAGGTATTAACTCATGAATATGTACTTTATATTAATGCTATTGCTAATACTGCCAAATTAATAAAAGAGCGACCAACCCATACAGCTTTAACAACAATAATTAGTGTTTGACTCACACTCAAATATGGGTGTATCTTGGAAATGAAGCACATCCCTTTTCAGTTCACCAGCAGAGCCAAGCAAACCTGCTTCTAAGTGATAAACATGAGTCAGCGCCATCGCTGATGAGAAATATGTGGCATGACCATGACTTCAAAACCTCACTGCCTCGCTTTCATTTCTCCAGAGCAAAGAACAGCTTCAATAATTTTATAGAACCTTAAATGATCAACAGGGAAGCTATTTGGCAAAAAGGCATCAATTCATTTACTCCAGATGAATGGATTTTTATTTGCTAGGTGCATTTAATAAGTCAAAGTAGTATAGTACCTTGGCAAATGAGCACCATTCGTTTATTTTTTCTCATTTTCCTAATAAAAAATACTACAACAGCAGGAAAGACTTACAAATACAGCAATTATACATGATAGCATTTTTTGTATTTTTTTTTGTTGCAAGAATCCCTCAAGTCTTATGATCGCAAACTATTGAGAATAAGTGCAAATGTCTTTAAAACATGGAATTTGTCTCCTTTTCTGTTTTATCATGTTTTATATTCTTCCTTGGGCTTAGAATAACACAAAGGCTCAACTCGCAGTCAAAAAAACATCTGAAAGATGAACCGTTGGCTTTGGAATTCTTCCCAGCTTTTTTTTTTTCTTCTATTTTTAACACACCCATGTACATTATCGACCTGGCAAAGAGGGAACTAAGGAACGAGTAAATGTTCTGTGAGTCAAATACAACACAGAGAGGTACCATGAGGCACATGGTGCTAGAACTATATAAGAAAAAACCTCAAGAAACTTCAGAGGTTATCAGAATTTTTGTAAACCGTTTTTTTTTTTTTTTATATATATATATATAGTTTTGCAACAAAGAAAAAATGTGATAAAAGAAAAGAAGGGTTAAAAAAATCAAACAGAAAAACAAGCAAAAAAAAAAAAAAGAAATCTTTCTGCCTCGGGTTCAGTTGAGAAAATAATCAGTGATAAAGCGAACGTGTTTTCATGGGACTTCATAGCAGTAATTTCGTCCAACCTCTAACTCTAAAGCAATAACTCACTAAAAGCCTTTTAGTCATTTTCTATCCTTTTAATACAACTGCCACTGCATGACTATCAGTAAGTGCCTGAATTTTGGGATGGTAAATAAATGATTGTGGACACACAATAATAAATCTAAAATATATGATGTGCAGGGAGCAGAGTATAAGTGAGCAGCCATTTCCTCTGATAAAGCAATTTGTAATGAAATCATAGTGGGAGAAAAAAAAAAAAAAAAAAAAAAAAAAAAACAACTAACAAGAAGTGAATGCCAATTGGTTTAAAACAACTATTTTGCCTGCGAAATCACAAGGGAAATACAATCTTTTTTTGTGTTTTTTTTCCCCCATCAACAGGCACTGGGTGATCTATTCATGTAGCTGAGATAATTTATAGATTAAAAAAAAAAAGGAATACAATTGTAAAAGTAATTACTGAACAAGAGATAAAATAGAGCAAAGAGACAGTATAGGGATTCTTCGCTGAAGCTATTTTCCTTAGCAAATAATAGCAGGGATTTTGTGGGCCTAAAAGAAGCAATTGAATTTTTTTATATGCAGAAATAAATAAAAAAAAATACTAATAATAATAATTTAAAAAAAATTATGATTAAGAGCAAAGAGAAATCCATCTCAGTAGTATTTGGTAAACTAAATATGCTTGATGAAGCAGGACAATAAAATGAACTCAAGATAATCAGATCTCTTTTCAGGTCTCAAGTATAACCATGAAGCCTCACCAAGCACACCTAATATATAAGCACACACAAAACACTGGAGTGTCCTAACCATCCACTCAATGAGGGAAAAAAAAAAAAACATCATCACTGACTTCCCTTGATTTTTTTAATTGTATTACTTCTTTCTCTGGCTCTCCTACACAATGCATTTTAAAATGACCTAAACTCTTCCATTTATTCATCTTCACTAAGTGCTTTATCCTGGGTGGGTCACAGTGGATCCAGAACCTGGATCATTGCACATGAGGCTGAAATGTATATTCTGGAATAGACGATACAATGTGCACACATTCGGATATGTCCATATAATTATTTTCTGGAGGAAAAAAATCAAGAAAAAAAATGTACGTTCTAATGAAAAAGGAACACTTTGCTGTGAACAATGCAAATTTCTTGCTTGTTCCCTTGACCAAAAAAAAATAAAGTGCAGAACTCCCCTGCCGGGCGATCAGAGTTTGCCTTGACATTGCATTCTTGCTACAGTGTAAGGCATTGAGACATACAGGAACCGACCGACTCTGCACTTTAGGTAACCTTTCCAAAAAGAAAGTAAAGATATTTAAATAACGGATGCCACAGCCCTCTAAAAGACTTCATCCCACTGACATACAAAGTTAAAGAACCATGCTATTGCACACCAGCTCTGCAGTTCCTCCAACCTGAGCATTCAGAGCATGCCTTCGTTTTCAAAATCCTAGTGAATGGAACTGCACTGTAATGACAGATGACGGGGGTAAAAAAGGCTCCTGCCCCATGTAGGAATGTAGATACTCTCCAAGTCTTGAATGTGCATTACATTTTCATCTGTAGATGCCGGAGCGACAACAACAACAACAACAAAAAAAAAGATGGATTGCCTAAAGCCTGCTTTCCTTTCATATTTTCTCCCTCCATCGTTCTCCCGCAATGTTCTCCTCAGGGGCATGTGCAGCCTGTCCAATCTCAGCCAGGAGGGCGAAATGCTACGAAGAAGAGAACACTCCATCCTCTGGGTTGGAACAAGTAGAGAAAGGTGCTAATGATAGAATCCTTGTCTTCTAATAAGCCTCAAAATCTCATTCCACTTCAATTCAGTGCTCTGTGGCTTCAGGTGAAAATTTCACAGGAATCGATAGTGAAAGTGGCAGCCAGAGAGATCCAGTAATGCGAACAAAGTCTGCACTTATCCACAATCTCGCAGCTTCAGTGCGCAAGGAAGAAAAGAAGAAGAAGGGGAAAAAAAACACCAACCAAAATGTATTCAATGGAGAAAATGTAGAAAACAAAATGAAGCTCTCTGACTGTCCAGGGTGTTCTTCTCACTGGTTTTTGCAAGACTCTTCCCAAATCCCTGTTCACTCAGAAGAAACAGCGCACGTCAGCCTCTGGCTACTGAAACCCTCATCACACTCTACGTCTCGTTCTCTTGTTTTGTTCAGTGAGTGACAGAATCGCAAGCGTCCTCTCTGCCGTGGCAAAGTTTCGTGAAAGCTCTCCGGCAGAAAAAACTAAAGAGAAACAGCAGACATATAAGAACAGAGAGAGCGAGTTTGGGAGAATAGACACGGCTGTGTTTGTCACGTGTGTGTTTTTCTTGTTCGGAAATTTTCCTGCTTCTTAAATCAGGGTGTGATCTCTTTTTTGACTATAATTGTAAGAATCTTTTCAGTAAAGGAAAAATAGGCTTCCGTTCTTGTTTGTCAGCCCACCCGCACAGCCTGTTCCTGCTTGCGGGGGCACTTGAGTGGGCAGGGGAGAAAATTCGATGTCAACCTGTCAAGACAAAGAAAATGCTTATGTAAAGGAGGAGAAGGCCAGAGGTGAAATAAAAAAAAAGGAGAGATGAACTAAATTTCAGGAAGAGAAAGCCAGAGTGTGATTAGGGAATAAAAGATGACAAGGTGTGGTGTCAGGTAAGGAATGAACTGTGACAGGACACAATGTTACAGGAGAAAAAAATCAACAATATGGTGCCAAAATGCGAACCTGCGAAACAAAGGTACAGTTGCTTACTAAAGGTTAATAATTTTCCTAATGACTAGACATCAAGGAGTGATTTAAATCACAGTTATTTTCAATTACATTATTGTATTTATTACACATGCTTTTTAATGGTCTATAGCTACATTTAATTTGGTGCACAACTTTGTCCCTTTTTTTTACTTATGTTATAGCAACTACAAGTCTTTTTTTTTTTTTTTTTTTGAGTGAATAATGCGTTGAACACGTCATTTCAAAAAATCAAACTGCTGTAATGGAACACCATTACAAAGCACCGACACTGGAGACTCCTTCCCTAAATGTTCTTTAAACATGTCCTCAGAAAAACTGTCACCATAGCAACTATTTTTTATGTTTATTAGATGATCTCATATTAGAGCTGACACTACTTCTTACGCACACTATCAATTCCAAATGATATTTAAATCAAGCGTATGTTTTCTGTTGGTGTAGCAGTTAATAAAATGGTAAATGACAGTTTTCAGCATGAACACTGAAAATATTTTCTGGTTGGAAATGCAGTGCACATGTTGGGGGGGGGATCAAAAGCACAGATGTGACTGGTGCAGCATTCAAAACCCAGTTTCACCATTGGGCTATTTAAGAACTGAAGGGAAATGCCACAAGAAGTTATACTGCTGAGACTGTTGTAAAGAAAACGAATCTACACCTTCAGCCAGATTTTATACTACAACAGTGCTGAAGTGTAATAGGAGATAGAAACAAATGTAAAACGTATTTATGGCCAAAAACTTCAAACCTAAACAAAAGTAGAGATGTACAAAATCTAAAAATATCATTGAAAATCACTTTAGGTTCATATTGTACTTTAAAACTCATATTATAAGTGCATTTTCTTTTCATTTTGTCCAATGGGAAACCCTTTAGTTACAATACAAAGTTATTCGATGCTTTTGAAATTCGCTGGCTTTAACTTTTTAACTTTAACCCCCCTTACCCTACACAGTGTAATAAGTACACAGTGAAGAGGCAGTTTGGGAAATAATGGTAGAAAGCTTCAGAAAAACAGCACGACTGAATAATGCCAAGTGAGCAAAGGAATTGTCCCTGTGCTGTTCCCTCTAGGCTCTTTCATCAAACTGCATACTACAGTGTTGTTTTTTGATGCCATTAAACTCAAGGGCCTTCGCAAAATGAAGTCCACCGGATATAAAAAAGAGGCCGCAGGTGTGTGCTCAGATGTTGGTGCAAGACAAAACTGTACATTGAATAAACCCCCCTTACAGTGCAACACTTTTTTTTTTTTTTATTTGATATATCCGCAACTATTATAAGTGTAAATATTAATTTTAATATTATGAACATTTGATACTGATACCAAAATGAATAACCGCCCAACCTAATTATTACCTAAACTATTGTTAATAGTGTTATACAATTGTGGCAATTTATCTCTGTTCAAAGCATCGAAAAAATGTGTCTTTAGCAATGCAGTAATCCTCCATTTATCGCAGTGATTAGTTTCCAAAACTGCCCGCGATAAACGAAAAACCACAGTAAACGGACACCACCTCAAAAATGCTATTTTATGTATACAGTAATCTACTGTATTAACATTTCTCTTCATTTTATAATTAATAATTATATTGGTATTAAAAAATGTCATTATTTGAACATAAAACTATAAGTTTATTGGTCTATTGTGCTATCGGCGAGAGACCGGGAAAATCAGCTGAACAAATTAGTGATGTGGCAAATGCAATTCCACGATAAAACGGGGGGTGTGAGATTCGAACCACGGTAAAGCGGGGGATTAAAAATAGTCAGCTATGGTCATTATGATCGTGTTACGACCGATCTGTCGGTCCCAATCGTGGTCGTAAGTCGACGACTACCTGTACTTGAATTGTTGGAAGAGGCTGAAATGCTGCAGAGATGCAGCCTGATTTCCTTTCATAATAAATTGTATATTCAAATATTTTTATCTTTTTATTTTTTCAGTCATTACTGCTGCAACATATGCATATGTCTCATTGGATATCTTGTGGTACTGGTTGTAGATATATAAAAAAAAGTCACATATATTAACTGAACACATACTCAATGAGCACACTATTAGACCAATGCCTGATACCAGTGACAATAGAAATGGACCTCAACATTTACCCATCTGTTCTACTCCACAAAAGATGCCTCGCTGAATGAGACCATCTCTTCAATTTAAAAAGAATACAGCTGTTACATGTAGTTTTTAACAATTCGTATTTTGCTATAAATTATAGACAGAACAGCCTTCATCATTAGTTTTGTTTATTCCCAGTAAATCAGTGTGTACATATCGTCCCTGTCTTAGCTGATAATACTTAAAAGTAGTTGTGAATATAAAACCGTTAACCATTAAACGCAAACAGTTTATATGGCAAGAAATAAAAACAATTTAAATAAGAATCTTAGCCCTTTTCTTTAACATGAATTTACAAATATTAATAATTAATAAAGGTTAACCCACACTATATGGACGAAAGTTTGCGCAGACCTGCCCTTAAGATTGTGATTTTAAAACATCCCATTTTACATTTATTCCCCAACTACTGTCATAAAAAAAAAAATCCATTCTTCTGGGAAGATGTTCCACTAGAGTTTGGAGTAAGCTTCTCTAGATTTGTGCTTATTCAGCCATAAGGGCATTGGTAAAGTCAGGTAGTGATGTAGGGTGAGGAGGTCTAGGGTGCAGGCAGTGTTCAAATTCCTCCCCAAAGCACTTGGTAGGTTTGAGGTCAGAGCTTTGCATCAGGCTACTCAAGATCTTTTTCACTCCAACCCATGTAAACCATATTTTCATGGAGCTGGGTTTGCACACACAGGCATTGTCATGCTGGAACAATTTTGAGTTCAAAATGTAATGCTACCACATCCAAACACATCCTGTATAATTGTGTGCCTCCAACTTTGTTTTAAAAGAAAAGCCACATATGGCTGGAAAAAATACTTTTGTCCATATAGTGTATTAATAAATGTTAATTGGAAAGTATAGTGAATGGTATTTTCATAAAACATTCATTATTTAATTCGTAAAAGGCTGTTAACATCATACGACTTTCAAATAGACTCTTTTGGAAAAAAACGGAAATATGATTTTCTGAAATAAATATGTATCTTCTAACATACAGAAGTTTTTATTACTTGCATTCTATAACTCCTATGCTGAGGTTTTTAAGTTTCAGGCATTTTAGAATCCCCTGTTTTTCTAAACTATTGGGCTTTTCAGAATCCCCTGTTTGTTTGTTTTTTAAACATGTGCTTTTTTATATATACTGACATGTTATTTAGAAGTAGTCTAATAATGAGGCTCAGTAAATATTCATAGAATATTCATTCTTTAGAGCATGTAGAGTATAATATTTTAAATAAAGATTTTTGTATTCATTTACTTTGTTTATAAAACTGTAAAACAGGAACCTACAGTGCATTGTTGTGTTGGTGCTTGACCGCTTACCTGTGGAAAAAGCAGTGGCTATACGGCTGTGCAGACTGTGCTGACTGTGAATTCAGACTCATTAGCCATGATGTCTGTGGGCTGAATATTACGGTCATACATGGGGTTTTCAAATGTCGCTCTTCCATTGGTGTTTTCGTGGCCAGCGTAGCCATTGAAGGGTACTTTGGGTCTTTTCCTGGTGATGAGACAAAGCCATAATCAGAACACTGAAACAGTTCTGACTGAAAGCATTGTTGTTAATGATGAGACAAATACACAGTGTGAAACTGTAACAGCATTAAAGTGCATGGATCTCAATAATACAATTTGTTCTGTACTGTTTAACTAAATACAGCACATGATGTTTCCTGTAACAGTGAAAAGACTTACCTGTGTTTGTAGAGGTACAGAGCAAATCCTGCTATAATCATGGCTATAAAAGGCACTAAAATGGCTGCTGCCACTGAACTGCTGTTAGAGGCAAAATAGCTGGGGTTCTCTCCATTTGGGTCCAGTCCCTCTGCAGGATAGACAAATGAAAGCAACTTGTAAACACAATAAAGTACATTAATAATACTTTAAAAGACACAGCTATAAAATAACAAACACATTTATTTCTCCTGGCAAGACAGCTGATAAACTGGTCCATGTCCAATTCCACTTTACGGCTCAACGAAGAATCCATTATTTATGGCTGATATTATTTCACACTTCGCAGGTTTATCACGCAAGTGGAAAACTCCATGACGGAGTGTGTATTTAATCGAAATGTAATTAGATTACGAACAAAACCAAACAAATACAGCAAGGAGGTGTTTTGATCGAACTCGAGAGAGACAGGTGCGCTTTTGGGAGGCGTTATATTTTATCATCCGAAACAAGGCTTTTTAATTACTGCTATGAAGTTGCGATGAAGATGAAGTCATTCGCCATTCATTTTTCAATTAAGACCACTGTGCATCCCTGAACAACTAGAGAGCAACAATGCACCTGTTCATCAGCTAATGCCAAAAATCCTGCCAATAAAGTAAAGTCACGAGGAACGAGTAGAGGGTCTGATTATCTTATTCAATTACCTAATAAGGTTGGCTAATCAAACCACAGACAGACTCAGTCCACTCATTTATAATAATTAATGTTTTGTTTGTAATGCATGTTTAGTGTTCTGCTTATTGTTTTTTGGCTATAAAGTTTAATGAGTGTAGGGCTCAGTGTATAAATGAGTGATTAGAAATCATTCATTATGCTGAAATTTACAAAGTACTGTTTGCTTTGCCCTCAACTTGTCAAGCCCTGCACTGATGAATAGGTCACTTTGTAGCCACACACATTTTAGTGTAATTATCCGACTCTGCTTTTGCCTCCACCTATAGTGAATCACTTCAGATATTTGTAACAAGGTCCTGTGAAGAAGCAGCGCTGGCGGTACCTGATTACGCAGTGAAAAACTCATCCATTCACAAGTTCAATTTCAACTGTCATTGTAAGTCGAAGCCAAAAAAACTTCATCACAGAAAAAAAAAAAAAAAAAAACTAAAATTTTTTTTATTTTTTATTTACCATTCATTTAGACACACATACAGTCAGCAGTTAACAGCCATCTGGACAGGACGGACTCTCTGTAGCTACTGTACGTTAATTTAATATTGCTGTCTCTGCACATAAGGGATAAGTAATCTTTTTGTATAAATCACAAAGCTATGCATTTCTGTCACAATAAAAATTCCAACTGTACTACATACAATGCATTTCACCTAATTGAGTATCATTAGTAGGTAAGAACTTTTCAGTCTTAGTACGGAAAGGGAAACAAAATTCATTTTACACACACATATATATATATATATATATATATATATATATATATATATATATATATATATATAGATATAGATATATAGATAACCTTCAGGAACTCGAGCTGCGTCAACAACAAGGACAGAGGGGCCAGAAGTGGCAATGAGATCAAGGTTATAAAACCTGACAAAGGTCAGCAGGGTGGACCAGCCCGCTTTGTTGAAGATTTCATGGAGAGAGACTCCAGAGGACCAAGCGTTAGAGGCTGCCACACTCCGGGTTGACTGCACTCTGACCCCGAAAGGAGCGGGGCGACCAGAGAACTCTTAGGATCTGCTAAGCATCTGCTTGTTCGTAGGGAGGCCTCTCTTTGCAGGGACATAGCAGACAAACAGTTGTTCCGACTTCTTCCACAGGCTTGTTCTGTGGACGTATATGTCCAGTGCTCGTACCGGACGCAGCCGGTTTAGCTTTTCCTGGTCGGGGGCCTGGGAAGGAGGAGGAAAGAATGCCTAGAGCATAACAGTTAGTGGGATGACCGAGGGCACCTTAGGGATGTACCCTGTTCTAAGTTACAGAAAGGCACTGGCCATGCCTGGAGTGAACTCCAGAAATTAGGGGGCCACAAAGAGGGCCTGAAGATCCCCTACTCTTAAGAGAGAAAATGGCCAGGAGGAACACAGTCTGGACTGTAAGGAACTTTTAGGATGCCAATAGCTCGAAGAGGGGGCTCAGATAGAGGTTCAAACACAACAGCCAAGTCCTATGCATGCACTCTAGGTCGCAGGTGCCGCGAAGATAACGCATCACCAGCGGGTTTCTACCCAGTGATTGCCCCGCCAGGGGTGCATGATACGCCGAAATATCGGACGCGTAGACTTTAAGGGTGGATGGAGCCAACCCTTTGGCAAACTGTTCTTGAAGGAATTCCAGCACTGAACCAACTGGGCAGTTAACTTGATCCAATTGGTGTTGATCGTACCATACACTGAACAGGCGCCATCTTGCAGCATACAACCTCTTTATGGAGGGAGCTCTGGATTGGAGTATGGTCTCTACTACCTTAGTGGAGAGACCGGAAGCTCGTAGCTGTACCCCCTCAGGGGCCACAGACACAGTCTCCACAGCTCTGGGTGGGGGTGAACAACTTGAGAGGAATCTCCCAGGGAGGGTGTTCGAGAAAGGCTACCAGGTCCACAAACCATGGTCTGCCCAGACACCGTATGGCCACCAGGACGAGACGGACTCCCTCCTGGCGAACTCTCTCCAGAACTGATGATATATATATATATATAT
>JAAIIK010000068.1:868958-890673 GCA_014706435.1 Silurus glanis | reverse complement strand
ATATATATATATATATATATATCTTGCCTTTAAACATATCTTACATCACTCCTCTCTATTTTAATGTATTACACTAATCTTTTATACTCTTTGATGCTTTTTTTTTAATTAATCTATTATACAGAATATGTCAAATTCTCTTCTTTCCTATTATGTTTGGGCATGAAAAATACCAAGTTATCACTTTAGCCAATTAATTCATTTTCCTGAGGCAACTTTATGAAAAGCTATCAGTTTACTTTTATGGCTCCTTTTTAACTAAGATGATGTTGATGATAATGATGATGATTATCTTCAAAACAAGTTACAAACAGGATACATGCAGTATTACCACAGCTTTTCACAGAAAATGGAGGAGACCTCTAAAAATAATAGCCCTGATTGCTATGCTACTTTATTTAGACATTCATTGAATCAACCTGTATACATGTGGGTGTGTCCATTTAAGGGTCTGCAAAATTGCTTTTGAATCCCTTTGGATCCTGAGCAAAAGCGAAACAGATGCGCATGAGTGATGAAATGGTCAAAATTATCCTTGACATTTCAGTACAAAATCAATATCAACAGTTCCAAGTCTCTCAGGAACGCTTCACAGTCTCTCTGAACATCAACCTTGAGAACTTATAGTTTCATCTGTTTAAGGCAGTCAGCAGACAGCTGTTAAAAAAAGATAGCGGAGGTGTTCTATCACTGACATGACTGAGCTCACCAAAATGCGGTTAAAATCTCTATGAAATAAAATGAGCCCCAAGGAGTTTTAGGGGTTTGTGGTTTACCAAAAGACATCTACTAAGAACTCTCTCTTAAGGTGATGCAATAACACTGCTACATCTACACAGAAAGCAATGCTGATAATTTAAACATAACATACGAACACTATGGTGTTAAAAACTTTCACCTAACAGCCCCCATCATAAATCTCAAATAAACCTAAGAGTGATATGCTTTTCTGCCACTAATGCTTTTCACCAAAGAAACATTTTATGTTTTAAATTTTTAATGCAAGTACAAGTCCAGACCATGCCCTTAACCAAAAATTCTATATAAAGAATTGTAGGAACTAACTGGATTTCTTAATAGCTTCTAATTTGTACTTAAGACACTTATTGATAGCTGAGGTGGCTTGCTTATCATGGATAAACAATTATAAGGAACTAACTTATAGGCAATATTCTTTAATAACTTTTATAACTTTCACTTCTTTTATATAACCTTATTACCGCTTTATCTCTGTAACGCTGCTTTGAGACAATGTTCATTCAATTGAATTGAATATTGCACGATGGTGGGTGTGAAAACCTCATCCCATGAGGACAGAGTGAGATGGGAATTTCTAGGGAGTTAACTATAAAGAACTTCAAGCATTACATTTATTTCATAAATAAGGAATAAGACATGGTACAGTGTGCAGTAATAGGTGTGATGGTGGGCCTGCAGCCCCCGCACTAAAGCCTCTACACATAACTTAGCCTGGGTGCTGAACGTCCACACTACTTTTGTTTTCCTGTTGTTGTGGAGCATGAACTGGTCAAACTGCTTGTCTTGATAGCAGCAGCAGCAGCTCCTTTACATCCTTGAGAAAGCAGCAAAGTATAAAAGAGTGAAGCAGCTACAGCAAGTTGAATGAGTCAAATCTTCAGGTGACCGTTAACCTGTTTCATTTGCTTTCCAGCAGAAACTGGTGACACCGCCAAAGACAATGCTCCCTTCCATCAAGACAACATCAGACTGTACCCCAGAGGCTGAGCACACACCTGGGTACTCACCTTTGTTTACCATGTGCCAGGCCAGGACAACTACAACACATTTGGTCCTTCGTTTTTTTATTTTGCTTGAAATGAATGAGATGAAAAAACACAACTTTACATGTTACTGGGAAGCCAGAAATCTTAAAATTCCTCTTTCTTGAAGACTTTTATGTAGCAGGAAAACTCCCCACCACTATAAAAACTGCAATGTGATGCAAATGCACATGGTAGCACAAATTGGTGCAAGTGCACTTTAATGACACATGTAAACACAGAAACGTAGAAGTGATGCAACCGTCACATGTTTCAAAATTCCACAATCGGATCAAGGGAGGATCTCTGTGACACAAATAGCTGAGAAACCTGAGATTTGATTTACAGCCATCACTTTTGTCAAAACTCTTACAGAAAAAGTTATCAACACCTCCTGGCTAATAAGATTCAAACATTTAACAGAGCTGTGGTATAATTTCATATATTTCACTTCTTCTCAGGTCAGTGTCAGCGGGCAGTGGGACCTGCTTTATCTGTCATTTTGTCAAATTTTGTAAATGCTACTTTCATATATGTGATTTTCTTCACTGGAAAAAGTCAAGTTAAAATGTAAACATTTCGATGTTGTTTCTAAAGGTGTACAGTATATACTGTAGCTTGGGTCTGAACCATATTATGCTAATTTTTGAACATTGTGCTTAGCCATTTTTTCCTCAGCCCTACACTTATGCTGGATTTCAGCATAAACCAATTCACAAGTGATGCACCAGATAAACAAAAAAATATTGGTTGTTTAATAAGTAGGCAGGAAGGACAGCAGTCAGGGGGGAGTGGGAAAAGTCACAGGTTTGGATCTTGATATATCTTGTTACTCATTTTACAGCCTGTTCTGCCCTTCAACAACAACAACAACAAAAAAAAACATAACCTACTGAATAAAAGCCTTTAGTCCTTGAAAAGACAAGGCAAGTGACACTCATAAGCATCCTTATACCAGTGTATCTGGTGAAGGAAATACTTTCTTTGGAAATCGCTTGCAATATGTTTAGACGTACCGTGAATTTTAATTAACTTGACAGTGATGTATTCAAACCGAAATAATTGTCATTCTTCAGGATTTAAGCACAAACTAACTTTTTACACTTGACTAATTCTTCATCAAGGCCCAATTCTGAAAAAAAAGACAACAAAAAAAGTGATACGTACATGTCCATCCAGTGCCCAGTTGTCGATTTTGAATTTGTTGACGAAGATTTCCACTGGCCCTCGGATCTGATAGACCTGGAGCAACAAATGGGCCTCTTCTTTCTTGTAGGTTCCTACATAGGATAAAATGAATGATTTGATTTAAAAAAAAAAAGCAATCTGATTTACTAATAGGGATCTATGCAATAGCCTATCTTGTCTATTTTGTGTATTTCTGAATTCCATTAGCATCCTTAATGTAGTTTATAAAGCTTGAATAAGCTTGCAGAAGGCCCGCATTGAGGCACAAGCAAATCATTTTTACATAACGTTTTTCTTATTAAAATCTTTTTCGCTAAAACGTCTCTGAATTTTGATGAGCAGCCAGCGCAGGAAGACCATGATGTGGCTAACAGCCTGTTCCGTGCTAATCACAAAGAATGAAGGTGATTGGTGGATGCGGATATCCACCCAGGTGCAGCGTTATTAGGATTATAGAATAAATGCATTTGGTTGGTAAATCAAATTCAAATGTTTCATTGATTTCATTGCCCAATAAGAATAGCTGGAATTTATATGTGGGATTTTTTTTATTTGATTGGCTTTACCTTGGATTTCTAGTCAAACTTTTACCTAGAAAAAAAGTCATGCGAGGATCTCAGAGTAAACAAGCTGTAAAAACCAAAAGCTGTCCAGTTATTTGACTAAAGCTAAAGACAGAGTGGAACAGCAAGTGGACTGAGCTCATTGAGCAGGCAAAAACACGTCTTTGTCATGCCTGCCAATTTGAGGTCAGTTTGGTTGAGAGAGGATCATGAATTCATCAAAATCCGACAGCTGATTTTTCAGCAACATAAAAATCAAAAGAGATTTTCTCTCCACAAAAGCAGAACAATAATTTTTTTTTTAAGGTAAGCAATTTTCTTGATTGTAGAATATAACTGAACTGTCAACCATTATTCTGAATACGCTTTATGTCCTGGGGATTCTATGTGAGAAAAATAGCTCCGTTAGAAAGAATGTTATAGCTAGCAATTTTTATAGTTATAGGTATAGTTATAGGTTTTACTATGGCCCTGCATTTAGGGTAACTATTAAATCTGTAATCAAAGCTAAGTCATTATTAGTAACAGGATGCTCAGAAATATGTACACATTTCCCCAAATTATGTAAAAATATTAAAGTAAGTTTAGTTTCATATTAGACAACTACAATACATTTACACTTCCAGAGTCAGCAAGAGAGTTTATTCTATTAATTTTAAAATTCTATTAATATGCAGCTTACAATCAGAACACACCCTCAAGTATACAAGCTATTATTCCACATTCATGTTTTTCAATGCATCTCATTACCTTTAAATGTCATTTAATAATGTATGGCACACTTGATATATTGTTTTCTGTTTTTAGTCGCTGTTCATTATCAGTTTATTTAGCAGAAATAAATATTGAATAAACATTTTTTTTTTTTTATTGCTTGTGTTATTAGTCTATTCTTTGAAAATTGGATTATTCATTTCATTTAAACAGCATATTATCTTACAATTTACTGCTCTGTATGTCTTTTTTTTCAATAAATAGACCTAATTTATTAAAACATTACTGCTGAAAGATTTTCTGTCCATTTCTACGCATTTAAGCCACGATTTGAGCTTTGCATGGAATTTAGTAGGTGGTTCCAGGCTGATTTGGTTTGATGAGCTACAGCTTTAGTAAACAGAATGTTCATTTCGGATGAATTGTGAACACATTTTGCGGTTGCATCAGCCTGTGTTTTGCTGTACGCCTCCTGACCTACATAAACCTGGCCATCAGAGTGTGAAGCTTTTATGCATTAACTTCCCTTTCAGCTCTGATATTCAAGCAACAGGTAATAATTTGGGAGACACACTTTGGAAGAGTGATGTTTAGGATGAGAATGTACGCACCAGCCAGATTGAGCTGCACTCCACTGTGGTCCATTAGGGTGCCATTGACCCGGTTACTGAACGGTTCAAAAGCAGTTATGCTCAGCATGGCTGGCTGCTTTTTCCCAAGGTACTCATAGGAGCCCCTCCACAGTGAGTTCCGTGCAAACACTCCACTAGGCACTGGAAGATTGTGGGAGAGATAAAGAAAAAGGTAAAGGCATCTTTTTTATTCATTTCTAATTCTAATTATTGTTGAAATAATACCTACCCTGAAGTTTAGTGTTGGGTGGCTCTTGAACGGTTCCAACAGTTTTCCCACTTGGCCTGTTATCAGCTATAAGGAAAAAAGAGAGATAGAGAGAGAGAGAGAGAGTTACTACAGAAAACTAAATGCCTAACTACATATTTTAATGACCAGTCTGTTCATCATATCAGAGTAAACAAAATAATAGTCAAATATTTTTTATTCGGAAACATCACGTTAACATTAAGTAGATGAGACGGAAAAAAAAGAATGGGTCTCAAAACATGTTGATAAGTAACTTCCTGTAGGTGTGAATGAGTGTGTGACTACTGTATGGGTGTAGATTGTGGTGTGAAATTAAATGGTAAGCCATCCAGCACCCAGTGTTGCCAGGATAAATTGGATACACCACAAAGTTGACCAAGATACACTTCTTACTGAAGATGAAAAAATTAATAAATGAATGAATGAAAGAAAGAAATTTCAGTTTTCACTGATTGGGACCTAATTATTCAGTGTGAATATGTACAAATATAAAATATAAATCATGATGTGTAATGTTTATGCGTTTATACAGTATTCGTTATTTCCTCTCCCCTGTGTAGGTGAAGATATTTCCAATACAGGCAGGAAAGCATAAAGTAGCCTTAAGACCAACACCAAAGTATACAGGATACATGCTGTCACTAAGGTTCTAAGTGCTGCTTTACCTTTACTATGTAACATTGTTAACAGTTGTATTACCATGCCTAGTGGCAGTCTAGCTTGTAAAAGAGTTGGAACAGATATTTGGTAATGCAAAATTCTTCTTTGAGCGTAAAGCTAACAGAAGGAATAAAACTTCTACACACATTTGGTGGAGACAGAGCTTTATTAGCTGTCAGAAGCCTGAACACACTCTTTATCAGCTTTCCCACAAGTACTGTTAATATTCCTCCACTGTGAAAAGCCAGCAGCTCAGTCCTCTCCTCCATCTTTATAGCTTGGCTTTAAAAACTATCAATGCCATATTTCACCCACTTACAGCTCAAGATCCATCAAAGCCATTATTTGCAGGATCTACTCCCACATCTAATGCATGCTGAAAAAGACTACTGTCTAAAAGTTTGGCATGTTTTGTTCTAATTTTCCACCTCGCGGGCGGAATTGGATCTGTTTACGTGCCGGAGAAGGTGTAGCGCAGTCTGTTTTCCAAAACCACATTTTGCTCCTAACCTAATCAGCACCTTGCACCAGGCTTCTCAGAGCTCCTAAAGTATGAAATTCCAATGATAGTATGATGAATCGAGCTCTGTGATAATGCCAGCTTTTTAAGATGAAACAGGTGCAGAGAGCAATTCATCAACATTAGCAAGGATGAGAGAAGTACAAAGTGCAGTAAATGTGAGCAATTACTGTAGCTATTTAACAGTAGGGCAGATGCACCTTGTGACACTGTGAATGTCCTGAAAAACAAAAAAGGTTTATATACAGGGAAATGCTAAGCAAAAACTTTTGTTTTTGAGCGATACCTGCACATAGTGGTGGCTTGCCGGTCCAGCTGCCGTCAGGTCTGCATGTGCGATGTTCAGAGCCTCCGGCTAAATAAAAGCCAGGCTGACACGTGTAGATGAGAGTGTAACCCAGGGAAGGCAGCTCTATGGCTCTAGCATCTGCCTGTGCTGGAAGTTCGGGTTGACTACAGTGATGAGCTGAGGAAAAGAACATTGGAAGTATGTGTTTGGTGAAAAATATTAGGTTGCTCAATGATTAGATACATATAACAGCACAGCGTATAATGCAATTGTTCTTCCTTAATGCATTCAAATTATATTCAATATATTAAATTCAATAAATTTAGCTGAGAAAATGTTGCCTACAAATACACTCTGGTGGCATGCCACTCCAAGTGAGGTTGGGCAGGCAGGTACGAGAGATAGAACCAAGGAGCAGGTATCCCTTTCTGCAGCTATAGAACACTGTACTGCCAATCTGTGATGGAGCAAACCCAACATTTTGCTGAATAACATTATATAACAATAAACAGGCGTATTAGTTCAGGAGAAACATATTTTTGTGTGTTACGGTACCTGGTAGCCTTGAGTGTTGTTCTGAGATCCAAACAGAGGTGTGCCAGGGTCCACACAGCTGGTGTGAGTCGGATCTATAAATGTACCACCCCCAACATATGACCATCTTACTCATTCATAAACCTTCCAAACTAAATGCATTCAGTACATTATAAAAGATCACAAACCAAGATTATGAAAGTCTTTAAGCTATTTTTTTTAAATTGACAGAGCTCCAGTTAAAATCGAATCAAAGTCTAGGCTGTCCAGAAATTCACCCGCTGAGGTTTGCTGGTATCTTCAGATGTAAACACATGCAAAAACTATGTCAGTTTATGCCTCAAACTTTGCCCAACCCCATACCTATACATGAAGGCTGGGTCCCACTCCAGGTTCCATCATACTGGCAATACCTCCGTGTGGAGCCGACCAGTACCAGAGGTGGAAAGCAGGAGAAGAACACAGAGGACAGGTAAGTGAATCCTCGGTCCTCACGTCTGCCCTGAGCTGGGATTCCTGGATCCCCACAGAACACAGCTGCAAAAGAGCAAAGGCGATGTTTTATATTTGTTATTAAACAATGTGTCTTTGTGAAGTCTTTAAAGTGTTAATACTGTCATTATGCTTTTTATTTCTATTGTATATTTACTTCTGCTACCCCAGGTATTTTTTTATCTATCTTCCTGATCATTTGTCTGTCGGTTTTCTATTACTTATATATTCTGACTGCTGGTGAGGATTTCAAAAACTAGATATTTATCACCTATTATTTCTGACTTAAATGTGGTAAAGGAACACTATTTTAAGTGAGACTTACGGAAACATTGTGGCCTTTCACCGCTCCAGTTGCCAAAGCCCTGGCAGGTGAGGACAGTGGGAAGAGAGAGTTGATAGCCCTGGTTGCAGGTGTAGCTGATGCTGGAACCCCACTGGAAGTCAGTTCCAACCACCTGGCCATTAGGAATACTGGGTGGAGCTCCACACACAATCGCTGCAATAGAACACTGCCATCATTTGCAAATAAATCTGTATACTGTAAATCCTTTAAAACAATACAGAAGTATTTCCTCACAGCATAAATACTTTCTAAGTTAGTATTTAATAATAGAGTCTATTAAAAGTGACACAATAAATGTATTTTATTCGCATTACAATGAGATTTTTTTCCCTAGTAAATAGTTATCATTGGAAATGATAGCTACAGCTAGTTAATTTAAAAGCAAGAAAACTTTTTTCAACCCCTATTAGGTAACCTGCTAATTCTCACTAAAGAAATATGTGGTCCTTCTCCAAACTGATCCCACAAAGCTGGAGGCACTCCATTGTATAGGATGCCTCTGGATGCGGTACAATAAATTTTGCCTTCACTTGAATTTGGAAACACAAACCAATGGGCTATACATGGTGTTGAGAGGAAGATCTTGAGTGGTCTGCTATAAAGCTCTGACCTCAACCCTACTGAACACCTTTGAGATGAATTGGAACACTGACTGCACCCCAGGCCTCCTCACCTCACCTAGATCGGTACTAACACCCTTATGGCTGATAAACATGAATGTCCTCAAGTGCACTCCAAAATCTAGTGGAACATCTTATCAGAAGAGTGGAGAAAATTATAAGAGCAAATTGGACTAAATGTGGAATGCGATGCTCAAAAAGCACTTACCAGACTTATGACCAGGTGTCTGCAAACATTTGGCAATATAGTGTATCAACCCTCTTCTGCATATAGTACATGACCTCACAGATGCAATTGGCTAATTTAGCTGGGACTGACAGCGGAGAGAGTGTATGCTATTCCTTCCACACAGAGAACACAACAATATTTCCTTCTTGACAACTATCCTGGACAGGATGATTGTGGCAATGTCCGGAATTTACCTAAAGATCTCCAGATGACAGGACAAACACGGTTCTGCCCCTAGCTTTTGTAGTTCTTACCTACCTACAGTACCTTCACTGTATACTGTATTAGATTAAATAGAGTACAAAGAGCTTCGGATTCCAAGCTAAACTGTACCTCTACACACAGGCTTGGTGGCATTCCAAGTGCGATCCTTCGTGCAGATAAGTGTGGAGGCACGGTCAGCATCCATGGTGAAGCCAGGGGAACACTGAAAGCCGACAATGCTACCATATGTGAAGTCATTGCCCAGTCGCAGACCGTTTGCAGGTACTCCAGGGTCTCCACAGTTAATAACTGAATACGAAGGAACAGAGAAAAACAACTGTTTAGAGAATTACACAATGATAATCACATATGTCTACATTCTGTTTTAAGGGTAAAATACTATGTTCATTTCTAATTATTGTATGAGCAAGTAGTCATACAATAATAATAGAACAGATGTATTCAATTTTATCAATATAAATCGAATCTCTGCATTACCTCTCAATTAATGATGTGATGATGTAAAAATGTGATTATACAGCGATTAAGATAGCATTTGCTATCTTTAGTCAGCTGCCACCTCTGAAAAAGTAAAAGCATAGTGCCAGCAGATATAATAGCTGCCTGTGACCTCCATTAGCTCTGAGCACAAGTTTTCTCCATTGTGTTTCAGGAGCACGCCTTTGCATGTAGGCTAATGCTAAGAGGATGGACAGGGCTAATCTAGGTCTCTTCAACACATTCATTGTAGGTTTATCTAACTGAATCATGTCCAGCACTGGCACAATACTGAACAATGTCTCGGACTCAAACATGTCCAAATAGCATTGAAATCTCCCATTGACCATTATGTAAACATATCAATGTGTAATAAATATATATATATATATATATATATATATATATATATATATATATATATATATATATATACATAAAGAGACCTTGGAATATTAAAGTTCTATCTGACAATTCTGTGAATATTAAGATTTACCCATCAATAGGGAAAAAAGGATATCACTTCTCTTAACTCGAATGAATAATTTAGTGTAACATTTCTATAACATTGGCTAATTCATCACTCGTTCATCTTCAGTAACTTCTTTATTCTGGTCAGGGTCACAGGAACTCAAGGGAACCCCAGGAAGAACCTTTTAAGAAATCTAAGGTCATTTTCTCCCCTCCTTTTTGCCAGACCCAGACAAGCACACATGCTTCAGTTTTAATAGAAAAATGAAAATGGGTTATTTGGACTCCAGGGGAACATAAGGTTCAGCGGTGGCTGTGATGGTGATAAGGGCATTAGTGTAAGGACGATGGTACCTGTGCACTCGGGCATGTCTCCAGTCCATGTGCCGTTGACGGTGCAGTGACGTGTGAGCAGGCCGTTGGAATAGTAACCCTCTCTGCATGCATATGTAATGGAGCGAGAGAAGACCAGCCCATCATGGAACTGGATCAAAGAGTTCCGAGGAGTGCCAGGATTGCCACAAGACACAACTGAGAGGACCGAGAGAGAGAGAGAGAGAGAGAGAGAGAGAGAGAGAGAGAGAGAGAGATAGAGAGAAAGATCTGTTCGAGGCTGTTACACTAGAAGTATATTGAAGGCAAATAAGAAGGCCATGTTGGGTTCAAGAGCATAGTGGCACGGGTGAAAGTAAGCACACAGACTCTGGTAATGAGTCAACACCCCTGGTGCCCTAAGTGTGATTAAAACTGACAGCGCTGGTGTAATGTCCTAACCTTCTAACCCTCTGCTGCAACCTCTGCCCTGCTATAACAGCTCTTCATTCATTTGAATTTTAAAAACATGTTAAGGTTTACTAAAGGAGCACTGAACAACCGAGACCCCACTCCTGTCTAAGGCTGACTCATTTCAGTGGCCACACAGTCATGATAATGGAAGATTGCTCAGAAGATAACATGGGCACATAGCAATAAAGCTTTGTAATTTAATTATACAGTCAGCTGCAGAATTATTGGCACTTTTCATGAAAAACAAACACACACCATTATGATGTACATTCAATTAAAATCATCTTGGTTTGTCATGAGCTGGGATTTGTACTTCTTTCTATTAAGATAATATTATAAATGAGAAAATCCTTATAAGGTGCACCTGCTTCTAAAAATAAACATTGAATAAAAAGATTATGGCACCTAAATTCTTTGCCCACAAAATGTAGAAAGTATGCATCATGCTTTTGAAACAAAGCTCTAACAACTTTTATCTTTGAGAATCATAAAAACCTCATCCAAGCATTGCTCCTGAGTGGAGCAACAGAATCATAGAATTTCATACATGAGTTATATGTAGTTTTTGTCGTTCGTTAAAAGGGAACCAATACATTTGCAATTCACTGTAAATCAAATGCCATTTCAGACCAAGTAATTTTCTGCAATCTAGTGTTCTAATAATTAGTCATCATTCACATATGTGACACTATATGACATTTCAAAATATGACTGCATCTCCTTGAGCTCATGGTGGTCTTTAGAGAGCAATATAATATGTTAGATATACTATATAAATGAAACACTTCGGTTGTTACCGGCTGGTCCGTTTCGAACGTGATCATGATGCAAATTTTTGTAAGATGTTCGCACTTTGCTGAGGTTTAAATGGCCTGAGAGTCAAATCAATACAAAGCAACAAACATGCATCTCAATGTCTATGCTCTTGCATATTTGTGTGTACACACAGCCTTGAAATACTGAAAAGTAAAGAAGCAGTGAGGCATATAGTTTGCAAGATACTTTTAAAAATAATGAATTTTCAAGAGATGCTCTTTGACATCCTTTGGAATAAAGGACATAATTAAAGCAGACAGAGGTGAGAGAATTGGTAGGTGTGTCCCCATGGGTAATTAACTTGGATATTTCTGCTCTTCGGACACCTCTTTCTGGGCAAGTACTTTACCCAGAGGGACATGAGCGGAATGGCAATGCAACAACAGAATGAATTTGGGGAGAGAGATAATCACGGACGGAGAAACAGAAAGAGAGTTCTGCAGGAAACAAGGGCTTCGATAACACGCATTGGAACTCAGTCTGCATTTTGCGGAGGGAAATGGGCCACAAGAACATAAAGCATACAACAGGAGTGTGAAACACTCCGAGTTCATCAATATAAGTCTTTATTTAACCTTCAAAAGACTTAATGTATAATACGAGGGGAAGAAAAAGATCCTTGCTTGTTCCAGGTCTTGTTCCTTTAATTAGGGTGTGAATGGATGAAATCCATGCATCCTGCATACAGTAGCATGTATAATGCCAGATGAGTTTTACAGACATGCAGCCCTGAGGAATACACACTTACCCTGGCACTCAGGCTGCATGCCTATCCATGTGCCATTGGCCAGGCAGGTCCGCTCTAAAGAACCACGAAGCACGTAACCAGGCTCACAGCTGAAGCGTACCACACTGCCCACAGAGAACTGCTCTCCCAAACGGATACCGTGTACTGGCACACCAGGATCTCCACATCTACCCCCTGAATCACCTGCAATGTGACACACAATTCAACACACTTTTGCTTACACCACTTACAGGTGGTTACGTCTAAATGAACATACATGCACAAATACCCAGATGCTATACTTGAGATAACGTCCTAAACAAAATCAATGCACTGCCTCCTTTTACAGACCCTGCACAAACTGCATAGTTTATAAGAAAGATAGATAGATAGATAGATAGATAGATAGATAGATAGATAGATAGATAGATAGATAGATAGATAGATAGATAGATAGATAAATAGATAGAGTATATTACTATTATTATTTTTTTTTTTTATAGTTTTTCATATTTTTATAGCACCGGCACACCATGACAAATTCATTGTACATGCAATTCATATGATACAGATGCTGGAATGGAAGAAAGTAGTGTCCTATAAAGCTCATAAGAAAAAGAAAAGAAAACTCCTTCTGTACATGAACAACATAATGAGCTAAAGTTCTAACTTGTGTTAGCTGACACACAGCTTATAGACATCTCACAGCGACAGCAGCGAATTCAACTTAAAGTCAGCAGATGTGCATTGATCAGTATACTATGGAAAAGATGTTGATTACAGTGGACATTTAGACTGCATTTTCATTCCTCTTCAGTTGCTTTATTGCCCCAGTGCGTTTAAATGACATATTTTGGGAAGAAAAAACACTACATTCACTACATAATAATACATTTATAAAAAAAAAAAAGCTTACTCCACCCCATAAAGTTCAAGTTTCAAATGCATATTTTTCTCTCCATTTTGGCCTTCCGTCCATAATGTAGCTTTTTAAAAAACGATCTCCAAAGTTTATAAATTTGGAAATGATAACGTATTTTTAGTCATTACAGGGGAATTAAGTTGATCAGCCACACCATGAAGTTATGGGAAAGAGTAGTGGAAGCCAGGCTGAGAGAAGAGGTGACCATCTGTGAGCAACAGTATGGTTTCATGCGGAGGAAGAGCACCACAGACGCCTTATTTGCTTTGAGAATGTTGATGGAGAAGTATAGAGAAGGACAGAAGGCGCTGCATTGTGTATTTGTGGATTTAGAGAAAGCGTACGACAGAGTGCCAAGAGAGGAGTTGTGGTATTGTATTAGGAAGTCAGGTGTGTCAGAGAAGTATGTGAGGGTGGTGCAGGACATGTATGAGGACAGTGTGACAGCAGTGAAGTGTGCAGTGGGAACGACAGACTGGTTCAAGGTGAAGGTTGGACTGCATCAAGGATCGGCCCTGAGCCCTTTCCTGTTTGCAGTGGTGATGGACAGGTTGACGGACGAGGTCAGACAGGAGTCTCCCTGGACTATGATGTTTGCGGATGATATTGTGATTTGTGGTGAGAGTAGTGAGCAGGTTGAGAAGAGCCTGGAGAGGTGGAGGTACGCGCTGGAGAGGAGGGGAATGAAAGTCAGTAGGAGTAAGACAGAGTACATGTGTGTGAATGAGAGGGAGGGCAGTGGAGGGGTGCGGTTACAGGGAGAAGAGGTGAAGAAGGTGGATGAGTTCAGGTACCTGGGGTCAACAGTGCAAAGTAATGGAGAGTGTGTTAGGGAAGTGAAGAAAAGAGTGCAGGCAGGGTGGAGTGGGTGGAGAAGAGTGACAGGAGTGATTTGTGATAGTAGAGTATCTGCAAGAATGAAAGGAAAAGTTTATAGGACTGTGGTGAGACCTGCGATGTTGTATGGATTAGAGACAGTGGCATTGACTAAAAGGCAGGAGGCGGAGCTGGAGGTAGCAGAGCTGAAGATGTTAAGGTTTTCGTTGGGAGTGACGAGGATGGACAAGATTAGGAATGAGTTTATTAGAGGGACAGCGCATGTTGGACGTTTTGGTGACAAGGTGAGGGAGGCGAGATTGAGATGGTTTGGACATGTGCAGAGGAGGGACATGAATTATATTGGTAGGAGAATGCTGAGGATGGAGCCACCAGGAAGGAGGAAAAGAGGAAGACCAAGGAGGAGGTTCATGGATGTGGTGAGGGAAGACATGCAGGTAGTTGGTGTAAAAGAGGCAGATGTAGAGGACAGGGTGGTATGGAGACGGATGATCCGCTGTGGCGACCCCTAATGGGAGCAGCCGAAAGAAAAAGAAGAAGAACGTATTTTTAGTCATTGCCACAACATTTTAAAGAGTCAGAAGGTAAATAAACACCAGGCAGAAATGACGCAGTTCGAAGTGTCTTACATTTTGCTCAAGCGCAGTACAGAGACGGCTCTGGATCAGGTCTGACTCCAATGAGTGCAATGAGTGGTTCAATATTCTAAGGTATGCTGATGTGAAAAAAATAACAAGAGACGAATCCAGGATTCATTCGGCATTACAGACTTCGGACAAGAAAAAGAAAAATTTCCTTCCATTCATCTGTTCATCAGATAAACGGCTCTCTCCTGAGGCATTTACAGATGTTCACGAATGCTTCATCTGTCCACCTGGTTCTGCTTCACAAACAGCCGCAAATGCTACTGAGCAAATGGAGTAAATATTTCATGGACATCTGTCGTTTGCATTTCCTTATTGGCAAACACGCGCTTTAGATTCGCTATTTATTCAGACGCAATTTGAAATTCCGTAGTAAAATGGCCACCGCGATCCCTGGGAGCGAAAAAAAAAAAAATGGCAAAGCTGCAATTTTTGAGAAATATGAATGTCATGAATTGTGACATTAACCTGTCAGGCTGGTTTAAGTGCACAGGATGAGGCTATGTGGTGGCATATCTGAGAGTCGTGTGGGGGCCATGGCTTTATAGTGCAGAAGGACAGCTCATAAGCTGACAGGCGTGTGGGGGTTCATGTAGCAGAGGATGGTAGGAGGAGATTAAAATAGGATATAGAGGGATGGTGCGCTCGGCCACCGGAGCACCATGGCGACTGATTCATGCTCTCTCTCTCTCTCTCTCTCTCTCTCTCTCTCTCTCTCTTTCATCTTTTACAGACAATTCCCTGGGCTTTTGAAACTCCTGAACTTTAAAATATATTAAGAAATTAAAAATCGAAAATGTTAGAAAATTGTATTATTGATTAAAAAGCTATAACAAGTTACCAGTACAATGTGGAGGTGAGCCGCTCCACTGGCCGTTCAGCTGGCACACTCGGGTAGTGTTGCCTACAATGGAGCGCTGGCCCATGCAGCTGTGGCGGATCACTGAGCCCACCGTTCTCCTCTCTCCCGAGATCTGTGTGTATGGGGGCATGCTGGGATGATCACACAGCACCACTGCAGCACAGGCATGTGGGAGAGAAACATAGAAAGAGGATGAATTTTGTTTCAAACAAATGTCAGAGCTGGTGCATACTGGTATCACATCACAGCATTACAAAAATAAAAAAGTCTGGTGCGGTTGTAGCGCCAACCTAATGTCATAAGATGAATGCGGGCATGGGACGACAATCTGGCACAATTTTGAACTCTAAGTCTGACTGTAAATTTGTATATCTTTCAGAATGCATAAACATGCATCTGTGCAAAAGAAAAGAAAAGTTTGATCACATTACGTCATTATTACGCCTCTTTAATAGCATTCTTTTGGATTATACATTGACTACAATGTCATGTTTAATGATGTTTAAAGCATGGAATGGTTTCAGTTTAGAATATATTCCTGATCTACTAAAGAACTATAGCCCATCCCAAGCACTTCATTTATCTATGGTTTTTTGACTGTTACTCCGAGGGGACAATCAGACACTGTAAGCTTTTCTTACATAATGTGTCCACAATATCATTCAGAGATTCCCTGGAATTCCAGGTCTAAAGGTGCTTGCACACTTTATACTTAGAAAACACTTTTACCATCAGTTCTTAATGGTTGTTTAATGGTTCATTAGTCTTAAATGTCCCTTTGTACAAATATTAACATTTACATTTAAGGCATTATCTCGCACTTATGCAGAGTGAATTTCATTGACCTCATTCATACAACTGAGCAGCTATGAGGTTAAGGACCTTGCTCAGGGCCTCAGGAGTGGCAGCTGGTTTTGGCTCTGATTTGAACTCATGACTTTCGGCTCCGAAGTGCATTGCCTTAACCACTAAGCTACAACCTCCACCAATTATTTTTCAAGACTTATCAAATATACAATGAATTCTATATAAATATAATTTTGCTCATGCTAGTTATAGAGTAATTGTGGTTCAAAAAAATCTAATGCTGCAAAACATATGCTAGAAGCTCACAGAGACACTTGGGTAGCGATTGATCCCAGGTGCCATCACCCTGGCATGTCAGAGTACTAGTGCCCAGCAGGTAGTATCCTGGATTGCATGTGTAAGAAACTGTAGTCTGGAAGCTGTAGCGGTGAGGCCCGCTGGGCAAGACCTGTCTCACGCTGTTCTCCACATGCCCAGGCTCTGTGCAGTTCACAACTGAGGAGGAAAAAAAAAGGAATATGATGGAGGAAAAAAAGAAGATTAATTTGAATAACACCACATGCTAAGAGAATATTGATAGTAATAAGAATTAGTGTAAGATTATGCATGATGAAGTAAACCCACAACTCATATATGCATATGTGAGCACAAAAATACACATAGTATGGGCTGGCGAGTGGCACGATAGAAAAGGCATTTGCTCTGTCATAGGGAGATCGCAAATCCTGACAATGTGAACGCCATCTGTGAGTCCAAGACAGAAAATTAGGCAAAATGAGGAGAGATAGTGTAAGTAAGAGGAGTGTACAGTACTTGAGTAAAATAGAGAACTAAAGGCAGGAATTAGCTATATGTTTCTCCCTAATCAATCGTGCACTGTGCACCCACCAGCCCCAAAAGCCCCCACTTTCTGATACCAACTGCGCCATATCAGATGGCATTGTATACCATGTCATAATCATTCTGGCATAAGAGGCTGACACTGCGGAGAATGAAGAAGAGAAGGGAGAAAAAACAAGCCCCGGCAGTGCAGCTGCCATTAAAATGCATGACAGCTATCATCAACAAGCCATTCGTCCTGCACTCGCGCACGGGCGAGGGGGCACCCGCGTCATTTCTCCTGCACTGACATGATGACGCAGACGTGTGAGAGTAGAGACAGATGGGGCCCTTTTATAGGAATATGCCCTTCTGCTGAGCAGGTAACCAGCTTACTGGGGTTCTACAGGGCAGCACCTGCTCCACTCTCCCTCGTCTGACAGTCTGGTGATTTGTTCACTACTCTTAGCTACTTTCACAAGTTCGGCTAATGCGGAAAACTACAAATCATGAGATGCGTTGCAGGGGTAGGGATATTTATTTCCATTAAGTCGCTCGGTGGATAATTCACGCGAAAATGACAGGTTGTGCCATGAACATACGCAATGAAATAAATGTAGGATGTCTAAGTGAATTTGCACATACCTCAATAAACCTGACTCGTATACTGTATACGTAAGCTTATTCAGCTGACTGGAAGATTTCTGGATATTATGCTTCCCTTTGTCATAATGCATTTCCACTACTTTACCTTAATCAGGGCCAACTGGTTAACACCGAATGAACTTTGCCTGAATGTAGCAGCTTAGTCCCGATGACATTTTATGCTTCAGACCTTAGACACTTGAATGTATGTGATTGTAATGACTGAAACAAATAAAAGTAATAATGTGAGCTACACTGGACGGAGAATTAAAGGAGGGGCGTTAAAGTCAAACTGGGCCTTTGGATTTTATAAAAATAGAAGTAATTTCAAGGAGTGGAAACTGAATTTATTTGTAAATATTTATACACTTATCCAGCATTGAAAGATTTGTAACTACACCTGAAACATCCTAGGACATCTTGCTTCTCTTTGTCATCAGTGCACTTTGTCTCTTGTGCAGTTTCACAACAGGTTATGTGGCGCTTATCCAGTATCAGTCATTTCATGGTCAGGGAACCACCACAACCGGGATCATAACTGGTGGACGTACGGTGATCTTTAGAGCGTTTACACCATTCAAATGTCTTACTGCGGCTATGCGCCTCATTCCCGCGCTGTGCTTGATTTCTTCTGTAGATATCCGTGAATTTTTTACGCTTTCATTATCAAGAAACTTTATCGCCACACACTGTTCCATGCAGCACTAATACTGTTGTCTGCCGTCTAGATTGACGTTCTCTATACTGTACCTCGATATGTGCGCCGCCTATCAGTATAGGACACACTAGCCACTTACTACTGCGTGTTTTATACCGGTAACATTAAAAGTCCTGTTTTGACCTGAACGCCACTCGTATAAACATTCATGAAAAGTAAACAAACACCAAAGTCTGTTTTATAGGTAAGAAAGAAACACATTTCTTTTCTTTTCACCCACAACAAAAGGTAACATATTCACACTCATTCAATTGATTTTAATTCACTTTTATTTGTTTTGTAAAATCCAAATGTAAATTAAGGTCCCTTGCCAGCCAGAGGCAAAAGTGGCAATGAAAATCTCACATGATAGGATTTTTCTGTATGGGCATACTCTGTAATAAAAATACTGGAATGAATGCCAGACAGTCTTTATGATTACAGCAGCATTTCCCAGCATTTCCACAAATCTGGAAATCGGTATGATTGGCTTTACCTACTGTTACACCTTTGTGTGAAAATTTTGAATAGACACAATGCATATACATATACATGTATGTAATAAGAGTAGATAATACTGTAGTAGGAATAGAGTGCGGTAACCGGACCTCTAAACCTCAGTAGAAATTTTTATTTAGTTCAATTTTATTTGTAGAGTGTTTTCAACAACAACAAAAAAAATAAATTTTTACCGTAATTTCCGGACTATAAAGCGCACCCATATATAAGCCGCACCCTCTGAATTTTACAAATATTTTTATTTTTAACATAAATAAGATGCACCTGTCTATAAGCCGCAGGTGTCTACACTAATGAACTTTACACAGGCTTTAACGAAAGACGTTACACACGGTGTAACGGGTGAAATATGTTGCGCTTCCTTTAGGAGCATAGCGGTATTTTGGGAATAGCCTGCCACTGCATTTTTCCAGTATTACTGCGTGTGTTCAAGACGAGGAATATGTCCTTATTATTTTCTGATGCTGATTTCTATGTTTCTTTGAAAAATAAAAAAGCACGAGTTTTGGAAACCTGTCTGTGCTTATATGATTTCTGTTGCAACTGGAGTTAGCGAGCTATCCCATGACCCAGACTCAACGCGTTACAACGGCTTGTATCTAAACAGTAGCCGACCAAGTAAGTCATTGTTCACTGTCTTCCTCCTTCCTTTCAACTATTTCTCTCGGGAGTTTATCTTTTGGCATCGTCGTGCGTTTAAAAAAAATACTTTTTTTCTCCCGATGCCGTGCAGCTCAGAACACAGGTGAGGTGCGTTTTTTCGTTTCCGTTCAGAAATGTCATTGGTCTAATGTTATGTCGCTCAATTTTTTGGCTTGAAGTTTGTGAAACCGGGAAAAACCCAGGAAAAATCCATAAATTAGCCGCTTCGTTGTTTAAGCCGCGGGGTTCAAAGCGTAGGAAAAAAGTAGCGGCTTATAGTCCGAAAAATACGGTAATTATATTTACCCCTATAAATGTATTACTATTGCGCAAGCTAGAGGCAAGTGTAGCAAGACTCCCTGAGACAATATGAGAAAGAAACCTGGAGAGGCAACGGACTCAAAATAGGGAATTTTCTGACTTTTTCTTTGTCAAAATATCCAGCAAAATTAAAAACCCACAAAGCTCTTTGAAAACAGTGAAGCTGACAGAGCACAAGCAATTCATTATCAATGTAGTGAACTAATGTAGTAAATATGGCAAACAGAAGGAATTCAGAGGTTACCTTTCCTTTTTAAATCATCCTTGTCCCTAGTTGACACACATCGAATCATGTTTTTCATGAGTCATTTTCTGAAGAAGAGACCAAATTCTGAATAGCATCGTTATTTTAAAAAGTATGTTCTTAACCTAGAGTTTGGTCCCTTGCAATTTCAAAATGTGATAAATGCACAAATGGAAATGTGCTCACATTTTCCATTAGCTTATGCTGATCAAGGTCTATATTGGCACCAGAGATGGAATTAGAGAGAAAAGGAAAGAGAGGATGACAATTAAGTGTTAAAAGACATCCAATTTATCTGTTCCTGAGCACAATTGGATATTAGAATCGTTTTAGCCTCTGGCCACTGGCCATTTGAGAGAGATGGATCATTTTTTTTCCCAGCGTGGCTGTAGACTTATCAGTGTGGTTTTAAGAGGCCATTTTGAAGATGGCAGTGGCTTGGGCTGACACAAATTGGTGCTGATTAGCAGGGCTATGAGGGGCTTTCTGAATTATTGATGCAGCTCACAGCTTGTGCCTTTCTAGGCAAGCACCTCTTCACCCATTAGCTGTGATTCTGCTGCTCTCAGTGCTAATGACAGGACATGATGGAAGAGAGATGGGTACAGAACACCAAACCACTTTAAGTTCCCTCAGCAAGAGTAAACACACATGCACATTCACACTGAACGGGATCATGAGAAGAAAGAGGAAACACAACTTTAAAGCTTATAATTAAAAGGATAAACCTGATGAAACAAACAGTGAAGGTGGTAATCCTCTTATACATCTGTATTTTTTTTTATCTGTCAACACCTTCCCGTCACATCACCCAGGCTCAAACTGTGGTCTTATGACAGTGTAGGTATTATAACCGGGGTAATTGTTTTTTTTTTTACCTAGTTATATAACATCCATTTTAACATACAAATATTTCTAAATCCTTTTCTCTGAACCTAAACAGAATAAAAAAAAAATAACACTTGAAAGATGATGTCTGTTTTTCTGTTTCTAAAGTTGCCTCACTGAAAGCACCACTCATCATCTTTGATAGGTCAAATCATTTAATATGTCAGGAGCCGTCAGTGGCTGTGGCTCAGTGTCTCTCGGTTGTCAGCATTAGGATACGGCCCATCTCTGAGCTGCCACTGTGATTCAGCCTGCTGCTTTAACCAAATATAGACAGGTACAGATAGATAGAAAGCCAGACAGAAAGCCAAACAGATGGAGGAATAGATGAATGGACTGACAGACAGACAGGCAGCAAGAGAGAGACAGAAACTCAGACAGATGGAAGAATAGATGAACAGAAAGACAGACAGACTTATACACAGACAGATGGAGAAATACATGAACATACAGACGGACGGACGGACGGACAGACAGACAGACAGACAGACAGACAGACAGAGATAGATAGATAGATAGATAGATAGATAGATAGATAGATAGATAGA
>JAAIIK010000068.1:843298-857745 GCA_014706435.1 Silurus glanis | reverse complement strand
GACCACTAACATTAACCCCAAACCATAAACCCTCAACATACAGTAACACCTAACCCTGATCAGGACCTCAACCCTAAAACAGTATATGCACACAATAGTTTGGTTTAACTGTAGGCATAGCGTTAATTAAATACATTTCTAATAAAAAAAAAAATGGCTGTCTATTATCACATCTCACACATTCTATTTCAGAGTAAATATATATTTATACAAGTGCTCACAAACAAACGGCATCTCATCATCATCATCTTAAATGAACAGTTAAATCAGTTCGCACTTATTATTCCAAATATACAGTACATTAACAAACCGAAGACAGTCATTTTAGGCCATATAAAAATTTAACATTTCTGTTATCTGTCTCATAATGGCACCTGACGTTAAATAAATTAGTCTCAGCATTATTAGTTGGTCTGTCTACTGGCTGTCAGATATGTTTTGCATACTTTTATAGGCACAAGTGCTTGAAGTAGGTGAAAGTCTAAATTTCCTCCTGAAGACACAGCATGAATATGTGTGTGGTGTAATAGATTGGTATCCTAGGATATGCACAAAATGCATCGAGAGCCTGACAAGGATAAAACAGATACTGACGAATACATTTCCATCCACATTTTAATTTCCGTAATGTTTTTTTTGACCTTCGGCTTTGATGTCTAACTATCCGTATGAAATTTGGAAAGAAAGTACCAACAGAAGAGAACAGAAAAACAAAAAAGCACTCTATCGAGTTCCATTTAGGTAGCTTCAGAGGCAAGCTAAAAGCTATAGGCACGGTGCAATGTTTTAGTGAGAGCACAAAATTGGTAGAAATGTGCTCAATCCATTTAAACATTCCAAATAATCAAAGAAGACAGGAACAAAGAAAGAAGAGTGTTGATTGCGAATCTTTTCCTCTGTCGCCACTAAACACTGATCTTTTCTTGCTTTAATGGCGTCTACAATGTGCTGACCCTCTGTGTATGTGCACTGACCTGTTGGCTCTCTAATCCAGTTTCTAATCTTACCCTAAATGGGAGCATTTTGACCCACAGCTTGGGCCATGACCCGCTGGTTGCCTTTATGCCATTCTTACAGACTAAAGCAATTTCCACTGCCTTTTCAAGTTTGGATGTCATTGTGTGACTGTGTGATAATGCAGCCGTCTCTTCTACCTGTCTCTTGTGGATCACAAGGACACTACTACCCCAACAGGAACAACTTGTATATGTAATGTACTGTATTTACAGCACTTCCATTCACTTTTTGATATATTGTCTGCTCTAGATGTTAATTGTATATTATCCAATTCTTGAATATAAAGGTGCTGATTAATTTTTGATAGATAAAGAAGTTTTGCAAGATATGATTTTTGTCATATTAATGCGCTTGTTCTGTTATGTCTCTAGGAACAGCTTACACATAAGTCTTGTGGAGCTAAATCTAAGTCAAACAATATATATCTATAACATGGTCTTATTTTAACAGAAATCTTGTAAATTATGATATTATTAATTTAAGAAGCCGATTATGTAGAATCTATTCACAAATCAAGTCAGACAGTGGGTCAGGCTCAGGTGTTCAAATGATGAGATAGTGATTGTGACAAGAAAATTAACTTGAGTTAGAAATTGCAAACATGAATCAAATGGCTTATGTGGAAAAAAAAAAACTTACTGAATGAAGACAGGGTTAGTGTTGTGAGGGCGCTTAAAATCTGTGTGTTGGTGATTTAATTCACGTGTGTAACCAATAATCAGGTGTATGCCAGCATGTAAACTAGAAGCTGTCAGAGGTTCATGGTGGGAGTTCAGAGTGGAGGGAGGAAATTGTGCTTTCGGGCTTCTTGTATACATGTCGAGCTGCATTTTATTAACTGACTTTGCAAGTAGATGACAAAAAAAAAAAAAAAAAGAAATTAGCTTGCAGATGTTCAAAAATGAAATGCAACTATAAATTGTTAATATCAATCAATCAATTAAAAATGATGGAATTTGGCAAATTGGTGGGATAAGAAGATTTCATGGCATGTTGCATTGGACTTTGGATCCAAAGGTCATGAGTTCAAATCCCAGCCACGCCAAGCTGCGACTCCAAGGCCGTTAACCCCATAGCTGATAAGTTTTATGAATGAAATAAATGTAAGTCGCTCTGGATAATGGTGTCTGCCAAATGCCATAAATGTAAATAGATCACAATATTATGGAATTGATTATTTTTCTGTAACAACACAACCTAACGTGTTATTTCTCAATTAACTTTCTTCCTGCCTAAATTTAAAATCATGACCATTTTAGCAAAAGAAAAATAAGTAAAAATAGCATATTATTAGCACTGATATATTCAATTCAATTTAACTTAACAATGAACACTGTTCCAAAGCAACTTTACAAAATTAAACAGACTGTGAACTTTTTTTTTTTTGCATCAAAAATTAGACCCTAAATGTTTATCCTTAATGAGTGAGCCAGTGGCAAAAAAAAAGCTAAGGAATTACTCACTGAGATGGTACGAGGAACAAACGGAGTCTCAAAAGAAAAGCCATACCCATAATTTCATCATTGTTATGGTTATCAGCTGTTTGCTGATGGAGATTTGAATGCAAAACCGTTCATGGCAACATTAGCCCTAAGTCATTATAGCTAAATGTTTATATTATATGTTGGGATTAAAGCCAAAACCCTTTAAAACACCCACCATCAAAGATTTCAAGCTCATCAAACTGCCTGCTGGTCTGAAAGTGTTCAATAGTGAAAGAGATGTTGTAGCCTGGTTCCACCTTCACTACCCAGGAGCACGACTCAAAGTGTGGGAAGCCGTTGCCTGGTGACTGACTCAAAATGACTCCTGTCGAGGCTGTCAGCACCTCATTCATTGGACACATAACTAGAAGGATCAGAGAGAGAGAGAGAGGGTTAGATTCAGTTTACTTATACATGAAAAAAAATTCTAGTCCTGCAAAAGAATTCAAATCACATAAACATCAATAGACTCATGATGTCTAGACCAGGGAGGTTAGAGGAGACAGTCAATTCTGGGTTCGAAAACATAAGGGACAGATTCATAAAAGGGTCAATGTTAAATGGTGACCCACTGCAACAATTGGTTATTTAAGAAAGCAAGCAGCCAAGCATCAGTACAATCGGGTCAAAACAGTTCAAATTCCTCCACCACTAACTCTCCAGCTCTAAAAGCAGGACTCCTGACATGGAGAAAAAACATATAATATTTGACAAATTCATGTCAGGTTCTGTTCACTTCAAGGTATGTGTGTGTATGAGAGAGAAAGAGAGAGAGAGAGAGAGAGAGAGAGAGAGAGACAGAGAGAGGGGGAGAGAGAGAGATAGATAGTGGTCTCAGTTCATTTCATTTGAAAATGGAATAAGCTCTTGCAGGTGCTGAACTCAGGTCATTTTGGAAGTCGAGCACATGGATGTGTATGAGTTGCCGGGAAAAATAAATACTGCTCAGCCTGTATAATAAGTATCCTCGCTGCCAGGAGAAATGATGCTTAATTTAGCCTGTTTTTACTGTAAAAGTGCCTCGGTTCCCACATATATTTCCAGGCTAGCATTGTAACAGGAAGAACCAAGCTGTTTAATAAACGTCATACAGTATGTAGAGGTCAGTAGTCTAGCTTTCTTACGAATCTTCCCTGTGAAAAGGCAAAAAGCAGACCATGACACAGTGCTGTTGAATTATCAGTTCTGACAGAAATTGTTTATATTAACGCACTCATTCTAATGCCATTGATTAGATTAGAGTCGCAATAGTCACAGTCAAATATTTGCAGAGATGTTATGAAACAAGGATCATGCCATTTTGGTGATATGGGGGTGATCAGTGTCTGATTTCACATAGAACTATCTGTACAGCTTATTATGATAATGCGGAAAGTAAAAATGTGATAAGAAAGAAGGTTTTTAATAAATATTTCAGCGTGCCTGAATAAATCCAAACCCCCCGTGACAAATTTACAGTTTTGCTTTTCATGATCTGTGACCGACACAGGCCGTGATTCGTGAGCACATCTTGGGATTTAGGGGTTTTAAATACTTAACAATGTCTGGGAGATTCTGTAAAGGTTTATCCTGCTCTAATTTAATTCTGTAAATGAATTTTCTTATTGTTTTTGTTGCATCGATGTTGCACTGTACTTAAAGCACACACATAGACAATAATCGACAAGCAAGACAAACTGGGCTAGATTAAAGTAACATAAAAAAGTCAAACAAAGTCAATATCAGAAGGCAATCAAAGATAGAATACTTGGAAACTCAGGCGTTCAAATTCTAATATGTTGTGTTTGTCAATGACAATCACAGTATCTTTTACTGTGTGTGTGTGTGTGTGTGTGTGTGTGTGTGTGTGTGTGTGTGTGTGTGTGTGAGACTGAATACAGGCTACACCTACAGTACACTAATTCGGATAAATTTAAAAGCGAGAGAGAGTCCCTGTACTGTGCATGAGCAAAGCGTAAGACACTTCTTACGCCTGCCATTTATTTACATTTCGGCTTTTGGTAGTTGATGTTGTTTTTACAGTACAGTAAAATGGCGTTTTAAAATGTATCCACTTTGGAGAGGATGTATTAATGTAATGTATCAGAGTAGACATGGGCATAGGTGCGCTCAATCGCTGACTGTGAGAGTTGCAGGTTGTGGGCTGGTGTAATTCATGGCAGCCTTGTTTGTAATGCTGCAGTGTTTGTTGGAAAATTGGAGTTTGCTGAGCCCTGACAGTAATGACATACCCAAAGGTGTGCATAGTGGACTCTTCACAGGTTTTTTTTGGAAGGACTCTACAGTATGAGTGCTATGTAACAGGCAGAGCAAACGCTATAGCTGTGTATGTTACATTTAGGTCTGAAAACATATCAAATAAACCAAGCCTAAACATGGAATAAATTTGAACAATTACCTGTTGGCCAACAATGGTACAGGAGGAATAAAACCAGGAAATCCTGTTTTATTATTTTATTATGTACCATGTAGCAGCCCAAACTAGAATTTACAGACATGTTGCTTGCTTGAAATACTTGCAAGGCCATGACACCTTCACACATTTATCTTTTAAATGATCAGGCTTTATGCATGAGACTGATCTCATCACTTCACATTGGTATTAGCATCCCTCTTATTTATGCCGTGGCTGTCTGAATAAATGACAACATGGAAAGATACAGTTTCACCTCTGACATGTTTCTTATATTCCATCTCATTTCTCTAGTCACAGAGGTTATAAACTATATTCTCTGAAGCTGACTAGAAGCTGGACAGAAAAATAATCACTATTAAATATTCATGACACTTGGATTTTGGGAATGAAATATAGATTTTCCATTTCTTTGCTCTCTAAATAAATCTACTGCCGCTGCATTCCATAACAGTCTAGGATATCCAGATGTTTGGAAAAAGGTTTAACGTAGAAGTAAGTCGAATGTTGGCTTCTAATTCCTGCTATCTATTTATGTGAACAGTCCAGGAATGCAAATATTGATCTAATAAGTTTAAAATACAGTAATTGAGTAAATATGGAACTAAATCCAGTCAATGTCAGTTGCATTGAAGATAGACACCAACTATTACAATGTTGACAAAAAGGCAGCCTGTTTCACTGTAACGATGATGTATATATGCCCATGCTCTCTGTCCACATAACAGCATAGATGAGGTATATAAAAATATCTGAAAATATATATGTAAATAATGGCAGCATTTCACTTCAAAACCTTGCTATAATTACTGAATAAACGGAGTTGTACAGACAATGTGGCAAACTGTTCCTTGCTCGATGAAATGATGTCAAGCCTGTCTAAAAAAAAAAAACCTAGATCCTAAAAAAAAACCTAAATCTGCCATGTCATCAAGGTCTAAAAAAAGTAAACGAATCAGTAAATGAATGAACCAATGATTGAACAAATGACCGAGCAAATGGAAAGAAGAACAAATCAATATTTTGATTCAAAATAAATTAGATGAAAAAGAGATGATTCCCCAATCAGGTTGCCAAATTTCTTTCGGCTGATAATTGATTTATAAATATACAGAAAAGCAAAAAGCATTTAAAAGGTGTAAAGTCGACTTCACAACCGTATTTGCCGTCATATTAAAATGGGTATAATTTGTGAATAGAATGCTTACCCCTGACTGAAGGAGACACCTGTCACTCAAGATATACAGGAAGAACTGCAGGCTACAGCAGTAGAAAGTCTATTCATTTGTGTGAATCTACAATAATGTTTTGTACTTACTGTGGATTTAAATATGGGGTTCTGCTCCATATTTAAAAAAATCTCATGGTTTTAAAAGATACATGGCAGAAAATTTGGTAGACACACAATTTCCGACTCCCTGTATATCTTTAGTGACGGATGTCTCGTCCAATCGGCAGTATGTATTACTATTTGCAAACTATACTGTACACTATACTGTATACGTTTTGTCTGAATTGTTGTTGTGTCTTCTGACTTGGTATTTTGGTTTTATATTTGTTATTAAAAAGTCATCTTGTTTCTTATTGGTTTCTTTCTCTGTGCTGTTGCATAACTAATGAGGTTCATTATTTTTAAATAGAATAGAAAGTCAAATAAATCAGTCAGACTACCGTTAAAATCCTCCTGTCAATCAGCCATATTTTGCTTTGATCTTGGTAATTATGTCAGGATTAACATGAACATCATTTCCCATCACTCCCTGCAATTCACAAGAATAGTCACATGTCTCTGATCTCCCACACCTCCTTCTTGTCACCCTTATTCAGCACACGGTTTCTTTCCATGTCATAATTGTCCACAATCTGTCTTCATGCTCGGTTTATGGTTTCTTTGATTTAAAGTCTTTTGTACCTTATTAATACAAACTCTCTGCACTTGCATCCACTTCTGTTCACATTACATGGTAACGTAATGAATTGTAAGTACAATTCATTTTGAAAAAGAAAAAAAAAAAGATCATTGTGCAAACTGCACAATCATTAATGAGTGAGAGTATTAATAAGCCTTCCTGACTGAGCAGATCCGACGCAGCTTTCATGTACTAGTGTGCTGAGCAAATATCGTGCCCAGGCAAGTGTATCGCACTGATTTGCTCTGATACGTCTCATTTATGAGAGTAAAATACAGGGGCCTAAGAACCTCACTAGAGCCCCAGGGGATATAAAAGGGGCACAAAGTTTCATTAAATCAAAAAGGTAATCACAGAGGCATATGAAATGCTCATGCTAGCCCATCATCACCGCATGAAGAAATATGTTTGCAGCTAAGCATGGGCCCCGTGAATCAGTTCAATATTTACTACATATAGTAGGTGAGTTTGTCGGCGCTGCATAAACAGATGATGTGACTATGCATATAATGACCTAGATCTAAACCGGGAATTATATAAGCAGTACCTGTACACTAATGACTACACGAGGGATCTAATTCTAAACATTACAGCTGATTTTTATTTGGGAACTTTCATATTATAATGTGTAAATCATTATTTAGTGGTGACCTCGGTGTAAGGTACAGATTAGTCATTCAGCATAAATAAAAGACCCGAAACATAAGCAGGATGACACCATTTAGCTTTAGGTTAACTGCTAAACTTTTTCTCTCTAAGCAGGGCCATCACTTTTACCCTGACTAACTGATTTCAACTAATGACAGCAGAAAACAGGATGTGAAAAGAAGGCAAATTCAGTGTCAAATTTAAAAGAACACTTTTTGGACAAGAGTATTTGGATACTTGACTTATAAAACCATATGTCAGAGTTCCCCAAACTGTTTCCACAAAGTTGTACAGGATGTCCTTGAATGCAGAAGCACGAAAGCTTCCTTGTAAAGCTCACCTGGCCAAACCTGTTCCAGCAATACAATGTTCCTGTGCACAAAACGAACTTCATGGAGTGGAAGATCTTGCGTGGCCTTTTATAGAGCTCTGACCTCAACCCTACTGAACACCTTTGTGGAACTTTGACCGCACTCCAGGCCTCCTCACCACAAGCACAATCCAAAATCTAGAGGAACCTCTTCCCATAAGAGTGAACGCTACTATAACAGCAAAAGGGGGGTAAAAAAACAATGTAGTGTCCATATTTTTTTGTCCATATAGTGAAAATGTGAGTCCCTGGTACTGGTTGGAAATGTCTACTGATACCTATTAACTAATTCATTACTCTTACTAATTAAGCATGAAAAGTGATAAATAAAAAATGTTATTCAGACCTTGATATGCAAAACAAATCGAAATAATAGATATAACAACTTTCACCATCATTATGGCTATATATTAGAAACAACTGCCACCTTCATGCAGCAATCTAACTCTGAGTTTAAGACATCTTTAGAACACATCACACAGCAACCAAACTGTGCACACGGAACACCCTTTTATTTTTGAGGGTTTCTGCACCAGTGGCATTTGTTGCTTTCTATCGATTTCACCCTAGGGGGGCTTTTAGTTCGGTGGTACACTATAATGCTGACTGTAATGCTGGTGTGAACAGGCAAAAACTCTTATACCTGCACGTACACTAGCTAAAATAAAATACAATTACACAATAGATAATCATAATTCAGCATTATTTAGGCTATAATTAAGGCTATAATTAAGGCATTTAGTAGTAAAAGGTTTACATTAGTATAATACATACCCATCAGGCATAACTTTATGGTCACAGATCAGGCATAACATTATTGTCAAACTCTCTCACATCCTTACGCTTGTCCATTTTTCCTGCTTCTAACACATAAACTTTGAGGACAAAATGTTCACTTGCCAAATAATATCCCACCCACTAACAGGTGCCATGATGAAGAGATAATCAGTGTTATTCACTTCACTGCTAATAACGTTATAATGTCCTAATGTTATATCTGATCGGTGTACGTTCATGTACTTAAATATTTAGCAAGTAAATACTTACATAGTTAGTTAACAGGTATATACGTGACATTGTTTAAGTATATAACTGGGTGTTACAATGCTTATGATCATGGCTTGTTAATGTAATTTAGTGATTAATTCAATAATGTGAACTTCAGCGCTGCTTTGCTGAACACGGATACACAAGTATCTATATAATTATATTGTGGGTGGAAAACTTCAGTATCACTATGACTGCAGTGCTGGGGGGTGACACTACTGCATGAAACGCACAGCAGAAACGTTTAACTAATGCAAATTTGCGATGCCGTCCTCCAGAATTCCTACAATGCTTCAGCTGGGACAATGCTTTTCTAAGGTTTCTTTGGAAGATACAGATGTCTGAATTTTTTATTCATTTTTTTTGTATGTGCACTGTATGTGTCAGTGAAAAACGGTTGTGATTTCTGTTAAGCAGAGATAGCAAACGGAAGCCACTGATGACCTGGAGGGAGATGAAAAAAGCCGGAGAATGATGAGAGTGTACAGTGAGACTCTGTGGACGGTGATATGGGGGCAGCTGCAGCCTGGATATCTCTTGCATTTCAATGAGCTCTGCCTCTTTTTTTTTCTTTTTTTTTTTTTTTTTTTCACTGCCTTGCAGTTCCTACTCTCCCACTTCCTTACTGTTTGTCTTCTAGCCTTTTTTATTCTTGTTTGTGTAGACTTTTCAAAACCGTATGACTTTGCTTGTTTGATGAAGCAATCCTCTTTAATACGCTCTTTTTTTTTTTTTTGGTCAGTGTGTCTTTCCCATTGTCTGTCTAAAAAAAGAAAGGGAAAAAAAAACATAAACAACAATCTAAAAAAACCCAAAAAATATTATATGCTATGTTCTTTAAAATCCTTAGCTTCCTTTCTTCTTTTAGAGAGAAGACCCCCTCCCACTCTCTCTCTTTCTCTCCTTCCGCTGTTTGATGAAACAGCTTTTATATAATATGGCTGACAACTGAACGGAACATGTGTCTCATGACCCCTCAATATAAAGCCCCTTTTCAGAGAGCTGGTGTGATTAACTGCCGCTAACCCCCAAATAACGATAAGAAGGATTACTCTAGTTAAAACCCAGTACTCTGGAGTGAAGGGTGAGGAGGTCACGTATGAGGCTACGCTTAAAGAAAAGCAAATCAGGCAGTCCCGATTCCGCTCTCGATCTCCTGCTCCCTTCTACAAGTTCCAGTTCCAAACCATTCCTGTATATATTTAGCTGCATATATTAGGCCATGTCTCTTCTGTAAGCTGTCGTCAAAGTCTGGAAAAACAGCTGCAGTCTTGTGTACGATGCATTGCCAATAAGAAAAGACCAATCCCTATGTGCACCACATTCTGAGTGAGGACACACACAAAAACTAAAACTGTGTGTGTTTGGCATGTAATTTATGTCTTGAAAGGAACCGAAGGTCCTCACAATGTCCGCCTTTTTTCCTTTGAGTTACTTAATGCTCAGGTTAAACGTAGAATTATCTGCATTCGCAGCTGGGGGAGGTGGAAGCTCAGTGGTTAAGGCTCTGGTTTACTGATCGGAAGGTCAGAGGATCAAATCCTGGTATTGCCAAGCTGAAACTTTTGGGGCCCTTGAGCAAGGCCCTTAACTCTCTATGCTCCAGTGGTGCTGCAAAATCGCTGACCCTGTGCTCTAACTTTAGCTTCCTTACTACACTTTGATATGTAAAGAAAGAATTTTACTGTGCTGTAAATACTTGTACATGTGACAAGTATAAAGTTTCTTTCTTTCTTTCTTTCTTTCTGTCATTCAAAACTTCAAAACTTGTGTGTGTCTATTTAAATAGTATCTTTATTGAATTTATTATTACACAGTAAGAGTAAAGTAAGTTCTTGTCACAAAAGTAAAACTGCTTCATAATTTATCTGGCATAAAACTTGTACCTAGAATGCTGAAGCGGATTAAAAGGATTAAAAAATCTTTATAAAAATAAAGCTTACTAGTTCATCTTATATGAACATATTGATGTTGAATCACATACAGTGAGCCATGCATTTTTCTTTTTTGTTTTAAAAAAAGGACTTAACAGCAATTCATCATTAATTCATTTAAATTATTCATGAGCGCTTCTTATAAATAATTCAAGTTTATTTGGTGGGCTGTGAACAGCTGAAGTCAGTCGAACAGAAGAGCGAGTCGAAAAATGAAAAAGACTGCGGAGTTCTAAACACTGAACTACTCATTTCACTCAGTGTGCATGATCAGGGGACTGAATGCAAGTACTCTTGTACATGAAAAAAGTCATTTTAGTTCAATTAAGCAGGAATTATTCTACCGAGATGCCGAACCGCTGTGCAGAAGCGGGCTAAATTGTCATTTGAGTGATAGCTCCACTGTGTTTCCACTCAGAATCTCCTGAGTTACATGCTGAACCAGTGCTGAGGCTGATGCTCCTTCAAGGAGACAGGAGAAAAGGGTATAATGAAAGAGCATAATGACAAGGTAATTTAGGCAAACTGGCGAGACCTCAAGTGCAGTGAAATGTTCAGATTTGGCCAGTTAATGCTGAATATAGTATTTTTCCTTAAATGGATAATATCCTTAAACGAATTATGAAATAGAATCGAGTCTCACATGACCTGCATCACTGACACTGTTACAGTCATATTTCAAAGGTAGGTAACACATGATAATGTCACAATATGACAACATGACACAACAATCTTAATGATAAGATGAAGAATAAAAAGGAGAGGGAGGAGAAGAAAAGAAGAAAAAGAAGAGGAGAAAGAAAAAAAAAAGGAAGAAGAGGACAAAGAACAAGAAAAGAGGATGAAGAAGAAAAGGAGGAGGAATAAGAAGAACAAAAAGAAGTAGAAGAAATAGGGGAGGAGGAATATGAAGAAGGAGAAAGAAGAAAGAGGAAAACGTTTTCAAATAACCACCAAAAGGACCTCTATTGCAAATACATTATCTGGACAAATGTTTGTGGACACCTGCCCATGAGAATGGGATGTGCTTTTTGAATATTCCACATTTAGTCCCCATTTGCTGTAATAATAAGCTCCACTCTTCTGTGAAGATGTTCCACTAGATTTTGACGTGTGCTTGTGGAGATTTGTGCTCATTCATCCATAAGGGTGTTAGTAAAGTCAGGTTCTGATGTAGGGTGAGGAGGCCTGGCATGTAGTCAGCATTCTAATTCACCCTAAAGATGTTCACAAAGGTAAGAGCTCTTTAGCCACTCAAGATCTTCCATTTCAACCTATGTGAACCATGTTTGGAATCATGATGGAACAGGTTTGGGTCTCCTAGTTTAAGTGAAGAGAGAATTTAATACTATTACTATCAATACTACTATATTGTGGTAAGAGTTTGGGGAGGAACCACATATGGCTTGGAAACTCAGATGTCCCAATACATTACCCCATATAGTGTGTTATTCCGATTCCCTGCTATGCAGTTTAACTTGATGAAGGTCACATGACTGGGGAAGGTTGTCTATCAAACCCAGCATCACTAAACATTTCTTGAAAGACAGTCTTGAGGTGTGTTTGTAGTCAATGAAAGCCAAACACGTCAATACGACTAGACACTAAAATATGCACAATATAACACCAAACCTTACCATCACACGAAGGTGGAGGTCCTTCGAACTCCAGATGTGTGCCCAGACGGCAGGTTAAGATGCTGTTTCCGTTCAGGTGGTATCCTGGCAAACATCTGTAGCGCACTATATCACCTGCGGAGAGTCAAACGGCGCAAAATGAACCGTGTTGGAATTTCTGACATTTACTTGTTTATCCATCTCAACGCACGCCTGGCACTCTTTAACAGACAATCAGTTCCACAAATAGACCAGAACCTTACAGAACATCAGCCGCAATGACGGGTAATTTCTGCCTTTGCCCAAGGCTTAATGAAGTGCATTCTCCTTTCACTGTCTGATATAATGACCGTAAGGATAGTAGGAGGGATTAAAGGACAAAGGGAGGCTTGACATGAATGCGCTACGGTGCAATTAGGGAAACAAAACAGCACACTTTTTCATGCTATCCTCCACCTGAGACTGCAGAAAGAAGTTTTGCATGAAATCAGGAACAGTAACAGAGCAGAAAGAGAACATCATACAAAGGGTCTTCCCACTATCTTTTACTTAATGCTTGAACAAATGGAATGGATTTAGCAGCATGTTTAGAATATATCCTTTAATTTAGCATCGGAAAGCAAACTAGCCAACAGAGGATAATTGTGTGTGTGTGTGTGTGTGTGTGTGTGTGTGTGTGTGTGTGTGAACGTGCGTGCGTGTTTACTACTAAGACAACAGTTTTTGCAAAAGCACTGAATTAAGCTAATGTAGTGAATAATCAATGATCAAAACAGCAGAAAAGCAGTGCGGGTTAGTGGCAGAAATAGAACGCTGTTTAATCCTCCAAGGAGTCATGATTACATGAGGAATTTGCAACATGATGAATTTGCATCGGCCCAAAGCGACTCACTTGAAGGAGCTGCTCATTTTCAGAGCAGGGAGAACAGAGATAAACTTAAAACCTGCTTCAAACCTTTTATAAGCCTTTTTTCTTCCTTCGCTCAGAATAAAATTAGGTTGTTGAAATTTTTTAAATAAAAAACACATTGGAATATGCAAAAAAAAAAAGGCCTCATCATTATAACATAATCAAGACAATTAAAGAGAATGTTTTGTGGCACGTTGGGAAGTTTTGTCACCTCACAGAATCTCTGGTTTGTTCCTGAGCTCGGATTTACGTCTACACTGAGTTTCGCACGTTCCATCTGCTTGTTTTTAGTTTAACAAAATACAAGCAATTAGGTGGACTACACAACAACTCTTATAGGTGTGCATGAGCTTATGATTGTGTTTATGTGTCGTGCCTCACATAGGCTTTGGATTCAGTGTAGTCTTGACCCAGATAAAGTGGATAGTGCAAAACGATTAAATGATAAAATCCCATATAAAAAGTGCATGCATTTCTTACAAATGAGTTTGATTTTTATGTGTTAAATACTACATATACAGTCTTTTATTTCATTGTGGAATGATTCATACACAACGTTTAGCAGGCGAAGTTTCCGCACTGTAATGGAAGGATTTTTACTAAGAAACACTCAAAGACTAGTGGAAGCACAGGTGAACCACTGTGTGAGTCCATTTCGAAAATAGGCAATAAACAAAAGGTCGGTAATCAACAATCTCCCAGGAAACATTTATTCTCTCGGCATAAATATTGACGTAATCTAATGAAACGTCTACACATGATTTGTTTTATTATATATGTGCATTTTGTGTAACAGTGATAATCAAAATCGGCCTGATTACCAGAATCATAAATTAGGGGAAAAAAGAGGAAATACAAGATAATCATGCTGCTTTAAGAAGCACAATGCGATCTCCTGTTTTGAATTCCGTATGAACCAATTTGCCAGCTCTGGCAGTGAATCAGCATATCAGCACAGTCCTCTGGGATTTGTTGTGTTGGCGGTGAAGCAGCTTTCCCTCCTCAAAGTGAGTTCTGGAGAAGAGTGTGTGTTGGTGCTGAGGGAGGTATATGTGTGTGTGTGTGTGTGTGTGTGTGTGTGTGTGTGTGTGTGTGTGT
>JAAIIK010000068.1:805269-819633 GCA_014706435.1 Silurus glanis | reverse complement strand
GTTGCCAAAAAGTTCGATTTTGGTTTCATCTGACCAGAGCACCTTCTTCCACATGTTTGGTGTGTCTCCCAGGTGGCTTGTGGCAAACTTTAAACGACACTTTTTATGGATATCTTTAAGTAATGGCTTTCTTCTTGCCACTCTTCCATAAAGGCCAGATTTGTGCAGTATACGACTGATTGTTGTCCTATGGACAGAGTCTCCCACCTCAGCTGTAGATCTCCGCAGTTCATCCAGAGTGATCATGGGCCTCTTGGCTGCATCTCTGATCAGTCTTCTCCTTGTATGAGCTGAAAGTTTAGAGGGACGGCCAGGTCTTGGTAGATTTGCAGTGGTCTGATACTCCTTCCATTTCAATATTATCGCTTGCACAGTGCTCCTTGGGATGTTTAAAGCTTGGGAAATCTTTTTGTATCCAAATCCGGCTTTAAACTTCTCCACAACAGTATCTCGGACCTGCCTGGTGTGTTCCTTGTTCTTCATGATGCTCTCTGCGCTTTAAACGGACCTCTGAGACTATCACAGTGCAGGTGCATTTATACGGAGACTTGATTACACACAGGTGGATTCTATTTATCATCATTAGTCATTTAGGTCAACATTGGATCATTCAGAGATCCTCACTGAACTTCTGGAGAGAGTTTGCTGCACTGAAAGTAAAGGGGCTGAATAATTTTGCACGCCCAATTTTTCAGTTTTTTATTTGTTAAAAAAGTTTGAAATATCCAATAAATTTCGTTCCACGTCATGATTGTGTCCCACTTGTTGTTGATTCTTCACAAAAAATTACAGTTTTATATCTTTATGTTTGAAGCCTGAAATGTGGCAAAAGGTCGCAAAGTTCAAGGGGGCCGAATACTTTCGCAAGGCACTGTATATGTATACTCAACACATCACTCCTGGCACTGCACCACACTGCCTGAGATCCTCTAGCACTGCTCGACTTGTACCACCCTCTCTCAGGGAAATAGGTAAGTATACTTCAAGGCTCTTCTCTGTTCTCACACCAAGATGACAACTTCCCCTAGATGTCCAAAGAGTCTATCTTCAAGCGACGGGTGAAGACCCACCTCTTCCTGAAACACTTAAACTAACACTTTCTAATTTTTACGGTAAGCAAACTGCAGGGGGTCTAGCAATGGTCTGTTTATGTCCTTCAGATAAGCCAACATCAGTCCCTCAAATGACTTCATGATCACAGATGTTAGGGCAATCGCTCTGTAGTCGTTAAGTCTAGTGTTTTTTGGTTTCTTTGGAATGGGGATGATGGTGGATTGTTTGAAACAGGCAGGCACTTCACACAGTTTCAGTAATCTGTCAAAGATCTGTGAAAAAATGGATGCCAGCATGTCTGCAACGGTTTTTAGACAGGCTGGTGAAACGACGTCTGGCCCTGGTGATTTCCTGCCTTTATGTTTCCTGAAGACCTGACACACATCATTTTCACTGATCTGAAGTACAGGAGGGGGGAAGAGTCGAGCTGTTGGAGATGTTGATGGTTAAATGGTGAAATGTTCAGGATGGGTGTGAGTTGGGAGACCGGGAGTTTCAAATCTGCAGCAGAACTGATTCAGGTCATCAACCAGTTGATTCCCTACAGAGCTGGGGGATGGTTTCTTGTAGCTTGAGATGTCTCTCAAACCATTCCACATTGAAGCAGGGTCATTGGCTGAAAACTGATTTTACAGCTTTTTAGAGTAGCACCTCGTAGCTATGCTAATCTCCTTTGAAATCTTCATTTCTGTAGGCATCCTCTTTTGAAACATGGCTTATCATTGTTGTATGTTAAATGAGTCCTGGTAGGAATATCCTAACAGAGACTGACATATTATGTTACAGAGTCTGTGAGCTCATTCAGATCAGAGACAGCAGCTTCAAAAACACTCCAAACAGGTTTGTAATGTCTGTTCTGTTTCATTTACAGTCCTTACTACAGATTTAAGTTTTTGCCTGTATGTAGTGAGAGGATGAACCAGGCTGTGGTCAGAGATTCCTAAAGCAGCTCTGTAGACGAAGTGATATGCATCCTTTATTGTGGTGTAGTGTTGTGCTTTGTTAATATGGTCAGTGTTTTATGTTGGCACAATTAAATTCAATGGATATTTTTTTATTTGTATAGTGCTTTTAATAATAAAACGTGTCCCAAATCAGCTTTACAGAATAAAATCCATTGCGAATATCAGTTATTTTGCATCTATTTATCCTCGTGTAACAAGACAGGTGCTAGTAATGTATCAGTAAACCCTGGTTTAGGCTTCATAAACTGTGCCACTCTTATATAACTAAATATGAATACATTATTCCGTTTGAATATGTGTTTTAAATGGACACACATGCAGACATGAATTGCAGATGCACTTTTCAGTCTTTTTACACTATAATTGCCAGCTTGTAAAAGTCTGTACATTGTAATGAAAGCAACAATTCACAAGGAATTGGCAGTGGCAGAAATTTGAGAATTGTATTACTGACTGAAAGGTCATGGGTTTGAATCAGCCCAACATTTTGCCATGTTGTGAACGTATATGAAGGGATTATTCATTATTCATATTCAATTAGGGATTCAGACAACAGCCATCAAATACTTGTCCTGCACGGTTTGAAGAAATGTGCAAATATGTTTTGTGGTATTGGACACAGAGAAGAGATTATTCTTTACACCATAGGCTTTAGATTTATAGGTCTCTTCCCATTAAAGTAGATAGGAACCTTGTCTTGTATGACTGGAAATAACGGCTAGGGAGCGTTGCCAAGATGGCTGCTGATTGGACAAATCAAAATGGACCACATCTTTCACACTCAAAGCTGAGATACGAATATATTTGAGTTTGACTAGAGCTATCATTCACTTCTTTCGATTGAAAGTCAGAGATGTATGTTGCTTTGTGGAGGAATCTACCTGTATCCCCGATCCCTCAGGCACGGTGATTTTCCACACACAGCTCAGGCTGTTTAGGTAGGGCTCAGGGTAACCAGGAGACAGAATGGTGCCTGTGCGCTGGGTCAGATTTCCTCCACAGGGAACTGAAAAACAACAAAAAAGTCATTATAAGTAAATGTGGAAATAACACCCAGGTACTGGCTTCTCTGCTGGAGCTCCCATGGCCAAACATCTGGCAGCTGCAGTGGAGCGCAGAGGCAAGCATCTGTAGTGTCTGTTTTAGGACTGTGTGTGCAGATCAGTGCACATTGTACCTGCAGCGGCACCTGCACAGCCGTGTGTGTTAGTGTTTGTGTGTGTGTGTATGTAAAGTGTGTGCAATGTGCTGGAGGCCATGGCAAGCTTGTTAGGCAAGCAGGGGAAGGTGTGTGAGACAAGCTTCTCTCAGGAGGAGAACCCTCAAGCCTATTTACCTTCACTACTCTCCCAGAGTGCCACAGAGAAAAAGTGTGCCAGATACAATGGACCATTTCAAATTTGCACGCATCACACACTGATCCAAAATTGAAAAAAGAAATAATAATACACTTATATACTAGTAACAGTTTTTCAAGGCCGAAAATTTTTTTTTTGGTCACAGGCCATTAGGCTTGTGAATGATATCCATCCGCTGCCTTTCCCCTGATCACTGTATACACAGATTACTCTCTGATCCTGATAGGTGTCAGTTACTGCATTCTTCCTACACACACATACACTCACTCACTTTTGTTATGCAAATAACATCATAGACTAGGCTACGCCCCTGTATACTCTGCACACACATATAGCCTTTTACTAATATGAATAACAACATGTGGGGGTGGTGTTTAAGGCATTGGACTTTAGAAGGTTGTGAGATCAAATCCCTGCCACACCAAGCATGCAAAGCATGTCAATATATACATGTCTACAGTACCTCTGCAGGACTTTGCAGATGCATGTCTCCATGTTAACACTGCATTCTGTACACTTTTTGTACACCAATCAGGCATAACGTTATGACCGGTGAGTGAATAACACTGATTATCTCCTCATCATGGCACCTGTTAGTGAAAGTATACATTTTGTCCTCGATTTTGATGTGTCTAAAGCTGGAAAAATGGGCAAGCATAAGGATTTCAGTGAGTTTGACAAGGGGCCAAATTGATGTCTAGGAACAGTGGTGAACCGGTGACAGGGTCATGGGCTGCCGAGGCTCACTGATGCATTGATCCAACAGACGAGTTACTGCAACTAAAATTGCTGAAGAAGTTAGTGCTGTTAATGCTCGATGGGTCAGGACATGCTTTTGCACTATAGTAACATTGAAAAAAAAACTTGCGTTTTTACCTTGTTTTTCTCTTTTGTTCTCATAATTTATGTCATCAGCTGTTGGGAGGATTCACATAGTAGGAATTTCATTGTATGGTGTAACAGACTGCTTCCTGTACGTTTGCAAATAAACTCTTGAATCTTAAAAATGGTTGATATGTTTTATATTTATATAAATGTACATACTCTGGTTTATACTGTAAACGTATATACTTTAGAACATGGAGCAACCTTAGTACTTAATCCAAAGGAAAAAAAGAACTTTACAAACTAAAATTTCTAACTATTTCATGCGATTCTAAAACTTTGCTCAGTGGCAACCTCATTATTAAGATGAGGACATTTAATAATGCATGATGCTGCAATGGCAGTGCAACAATCTAAATTATTAGTTATGACAACTTCTAAGATCTTCTTTTAAAACAGACTTATTAAAAAGCTTCATTCAATATTTAATTCAGTCAAAGTGCATAAACGTCGTTCTGATTGATCTCGGCCTGGATCTTTTTTATGTCACATTTGTCAATTGATTTTCTTATTAGATATTTTTATATTTATGATCATATAACATACTGTAATATGGTGGATATATAATGCATACTTTTAGTGTGAATATTGTGTTCAGAATCTAAATTAAGGGGGGGTATTCATACTGATTTCTGTGCCAAATACACTCCTTCCAAGTTCAAATAATTAAAAATAAAAATGTGTAGATTTTTTTTTCCATAAACGTGCTCCATTCAGTTACGGAAGTCGTCGGCAGTCATGCACAGGACTTGCTGGAGAAGAATATATTCAAAGAAGTGTGTTTTTAGATGTGAGAGAAGTAAATCCTTGTTCAGTACTTACTATATAGACACGTCTTGCTGTAATCGTTGTTGCTGCGGTTGTTCTTATTTTTCAATTTTAGATTCAGGATCTGATTCTGGATCAGATATGTACGGCTGGATCTGATTGTTAGCCATAGTTTATTTAAGACTATTAGATTTTGTTCCTGTATTATTATAGCGATGTCACAGCGATCTCTACGCAAAAGCTGCTCGTGACTGTGTAGCTCTAAAGACTCTTAAGAGATATAAAGGATGCACAACTACTCTATATGTATTCAAGATGAAAATAAGATTTCCGAAACTGTTATGTTCACAAAAAAAGAATATTCTGTTGTTTTTTTTTTTTTTTACAGATGTATCAAATAAAATAAAAAAAATCTTATTCAGGCTACTTAGTCTCCAAATCAGTGCACATATTATAGATATCGTCTACATAAACTACATGACCTTATGATCGCAGTATCTATCGAGATGCTCTGTATTCTTAACATGAGTGACAGATTAATAGAAATGAATGGTACGGATGCCTTCTGGTACAGTTTGGTTGAGGTACAGCATCTGCTTGGCTGATGCACAACTTCCATATATTGCAAAAATATGTGCTGACCTAAAATCCCTGCGACCATTTTAAAGAATGTAAGATCATTAGATCCATAGCGTATAAAAGTTACATAGTGCCAGTAGCATGGACACAAGTTGAAAGTGATGTAGACTTGCTGAGTATCCTATACAGACAAAATCTGCAAGGTCAAGAAATACGAGTGATATAAAGAGTATACATTAAACCTGGTGCTGCGTTTTCAACAGACAAAACATACTGTACACTCAGCAGGACTCCGAACTCTGAGTGCTAGTGCCTGGGGCAGTACATGTGTGCAGTCAAGATAAAACCACTGCTAGCCCCAGGAGTGTTTTCTCACCTATGCAGCTGGGGATGGTGGTGTTCCACTGTGCCAGGGCATTAGGAACTGTCAGGCACTCGATGGCACTGGGGCCTTCCAGCACATAGCCCGCGTTACATTCAAACCGCACCACGGCTCCTACAGCGAAGTTGTTCCCTGTGCGTCTGCCGTGCCTGGGCTCTGGGACCGAGCTGCACTGAGTGGCGCTGGTTCTTGGGACGGCTACAAGAAACAACAAAAAAAAAAGAATTAAACAATACATAACATAAATTAAAGAAATAAACAAATCAATCCTTGACATACAGTAGTATTATATATATTTAACAATTTTATGACCTCATTTATATACTTAATTTAATTTCTATTTTTATCTTGGGTGTTTGACCTGCAAATTTCACATTTTCTATATCTTCTGAATTATTCTGGCCGATCATTCATGATCGGCCAGAAGGTGTCATTCATTTCCTATGACAGCAGCTCACACTGTACAAAGCTGCAGTAATTCAAATCAGGCTAGATTCAATTCCCATAACAATTTTAATATCTTTTATTTTACATAGTAACAGCACACACAGGGACATTATTGGTACAAATGATACATAAGCTGGTGTTAAACAAATTGCACAATTATTGTCATTATATTTAGAGGTAAATTTGTTACTAGGATGTTTGAAATAGGACGTTTTTAGTGTAAAACACTTACTGGTTTCTCAGTAAGATGCCATGAGGCTTATGTTTGTTTTATTCCGTTTAAGAAAGCAAAAAATCAGGATATTGATGGACATACTGTAAAATGAGGAAACTTGTTTCACAGACATTCCACAACAATTAATATAATTAGTAATGGAAGAAAAAATAAAATGTTTTGTCTCTTATTAATACAAACTGTGAGTTTTGATATAATACTGATACATAGATCCATTTTTTTGCTGCTGAATTAATTTTTGTAAAAGCACACTTGAGAATGTCTTTTTGATACTGACCAGATTTATTCTTTATGATCTGTATATTTCTGAACAAGCACAGATAATACACGGTTTACTGCAATACAATTTAGATGGATTTAGAGCTCTTCCACTAGATATGACCAAAAGTTTGTAAACACCTAACCATTCCACATTGATACCCTATTTGCTGTCATTTTATCCTCCACTTTTCTGGGAAGATGCTTCACTGGACTTTTGGGTGTGTTTGTGATCATTGTGGATTTGTGATCATTTACCCACAAGGGTGTAAGTAAAATCAGGTACGGATGTGAGGTGAGGAGTTCCAATTCAGCCCAAAGGTGTTTTATAGGATTAAAAGCTCTATAGCAGGTCACTGAAGATTTGACCTGTAGATCAAAACCATGTAAATCTTCATGGAGCTCGCTTTGTGCACAGGGGCATTTCCATGCTGGAAAAAGGGTTTTTGTCTTCTAGTTGAAGTGAAGGAAAAATGTAATACTACAGCATCCAGAGATACAATTATATAACTTTAACATTGTGGTAACAGTTCGAGGAAGAACCACATATTGCTGGAAAAAACAGGTATCCTAGTGGTGTAGATCTATCCAACTAGATATACAATTAAAACCTAACATTTTTTCTTGTTCTTTATATATTTTATACATTTTTTATATTTCGATATATTGTTAAAGCAGATCAAGGTGCAGGACTGCAGCACAGTGAAAAAGAGAAGAATACTCTAATACCATCTCAGTTCGTAAAAGCCAGGTCATCTGTTGTAGAGATAGAAAGATTGTGGAGCCATGCTGCGAGGGAATCCCAAAGCAGCCACTACATTCACTGTGTCATTTGTTAACTTGTGTGTGTGTGTGTGTGTGTGTGTGTGCTTATGTGGGTAAGAGCATGTTTAAATTATTCAACTTTCTCCCCCACATTGGAGTCTGCAGTCCTAAAAATGGATGATGATGAGACTCTCCAGCCTCTGGGTGGTGGATGTGATAAAGCAACAACACAAACAGCAGCCAAAACGCCACATCACTACCTTGGTAGACGAGGTGAAAGCCTCTGGATGAAGAGTGTCCTTTCGAAGTGAAGCGGATTAGGATCTGGTTGGTGGTGGCCAGTGGCAGCGACTCACCTGCATAAGAAGTAATAGTTTAGTAATAGTAAAGAGTCACAGCCATCAGTGTGTCTTTAAATGTCAATGCTGAATTTAAACGTCTGAAGCCCAGATGAGGATGTGTATAATACTGTATATTAAACAGAGCTATTCATATATTCATACTGATTAAATATATTTTCTATCTATCTATCTATCTATCTATCTATCTATCTATCTATCTATCTATCTATCTATCTATCTATCTATCTGTGTGTGTGTGTGTGTGTGTGTGTGTGCGTGCGTGCGTGCGTGCGTGTGTGTGTATACTGTACAGTGTTGTGAAAACACATTTTTCCTCCTGATTTGTCAAACCACTTACTACGTTTAGGGGCAATTACTTTTTCTTATAGGGCCAAGGAGGTATAGACATAAAAATTTAAATCTGTCATTTAAATCTGACATCTATGCAAAACAACAATAAAAAGAATCCAGGAAACGGGCAAATACTTTTTTTTCACAGTTCTGTATAATGTAAATTTTATTATTTGCCCAAAATATTTCTCAAAAATGTTTTTTTGTTTTTTATTTGGCCAGAATTCAGCCACAACAGCATCCACCCACCGCACATTATTTATTTTTTTATTTCTTTTTATTCTTTGATTGAACATATCAAGGATTCAAATTGTTGTGAAATCATCAGGGCTCAAGTGCAAAACCTGCTAGGAGCTATTTACATCCGATTTAGCAAAAAGCTATAATTTGATGAAGGGAAAAAAAAAGACTGTGAATCGAAGCAAAGAAATCAAATACAATAATAATTATATGACTTGGCTTGGGTAAACAAATCGCCTTCACTATAACAGTTTCAAATCCCTAAAAGAGCTTCCCTTCAATCTACCAGCGGATCATTTTTCCTTGCCATGAAATCTATTTCCTGTGGCTGAGGAAATCTTTTTGGACACAAATGTATGCATTATATCTTTCATCCTTACATCTTTTCATCCATACTCTCTCCATCCAACCTGTGTATCTAATTAATTAGCATAAGCTTCGTGTTTCAAAATGGGTGTGCGTGTGTATGTGAGAGCATGAGATCGGTGGAAAGAGAATCGATGTCTACCTGCAGTTCCCTGAATTTTGCTGAGCCCCAGATTTATTATTGGCAGGCAGATCTGACAGGAGAACTTGACACGCCATGTACAGTCATGGCTTGTGTTGGGTTACACCAGCACCACCATCTAAGCCTGGGGCATGCTGGCTAGTTATTAGAACACGGAGTTATGAGCAGCTGTCAGACTGGCAGCTAATAATCTGGAGTGGAGCAAGGTGTAGAGAAGCCCTGACTGCTTATTTATTTACACCCGCAGCTTATTTCCACCATCCTACTATTATCATCGATGCTGCTAGAATGCTACACACAACGAAATTCTGTTGTGTGAAGAACTTTAATGGCTTGGCAGTAATGCCATCTTGGGTGAAGGCTCCTTCCTGTACTTCAGTACTTCATATTTGCTTAGAAAGTGTAGCATTTAATAGATTGTGCTGTGTTTCTTTTTTTTTTTCCTTTTCTTTTTTTTTTTTTATTATAGATATGTTAACCTGCCTGACAAGTGACTGCTGAAATAGCTGTCAATGATGCCAGTATTTGATATTTTTTCTGATATTCAAATAAGATATGAGAGCTTGCTGAAATATTGTCTTTACTTTCAACCTTTCACTTTCGATTTTTCACAATGTTCAAACGCTACACATGTCTATGGCACAGTCTTTTTCTCTACCCGAGATATCCAGAGTCAATGTGCAGGTTATGTTTTTCACAATAGATCGCATGAGATCTAGCAGGAACTTACACTTACAGGCTACATGTCACTAGGGACAGGAGGAATTTGAGAAAACCAGTCAAAATGCGCAAAGAGTGTGTCATGCTCTGACGCACAACGTGTGTCAGTGTTGACGCTAACAAGCAGAGGTGGCAAAAGTACGCACATCTATCACTTAAGTAGAAGTACAGATATTCATGTTTTAAAATACTCTGGTAAAAGTTGAAGTACTGATTACACTTTTTTACTCAAGTAAAAGTAAAGAGGTTTGGGCTCTGACGTGTACTTAAGTAAGTAGGTGAGGTGATACCAGAGAGGCTGTACCTCTTCTAACTTTCATACCGGTTACACAATCAGAGAATATTTGTTTTTGATGTGAACTGCTTTATGTAAAAGACATTTCAAGCTTTCTACGCATATATTTATTATGTTTGTAAGGCAAGTATTCACTGAGATTCAGGTTATTTTATTTACATGACAGAGAGGGCACCATATCCCTTCCCTTTATTTTACAAAACCACAGCGTTTTGTTGTTATTATGAGTGTATACACATAAAAGAAGATTTTACAGATTCAAATTATGTATTTTTTTTTCTCAGTAAGATAAAAAAAAGACAGTAATTTATGTTCATTTCGGCGTTATGAGGAAAAAAAAAACACAAAACGCGCCGACGCGTTTGACGACCCCAGAGGGTTGATTGTGTGAATCATGGCAAATTTTGCCACTGATTTGAGACTTGGCGCATCAGAAAAACAAATGTTTACTAATTCAAATTTTTTTTCTGTGGAGTTTATTTATTTATATTATATCTGAGTCAAGAAAGGACGTCATGAATAAATCTATGTTGCGATGAAAGTTTTGATTCCGCCTCTTTTATATTTATTTATTTATTTATGTATTTATATTTTTTTTATAAAAATGGTCAAACAGAAATGCGCGCTGCAATGATAGCGTGTTAATAAAATTTTGTGCCGTTAAAATGAATTTTGACAGCCCTAATTAATATATTAATACAAAAAATGAATTTTAAATGTTGTAACCTAATTAATGTGTCCAGGCTGAACATCCACCATATAGAACACAAGCAAAGGAAAGATGATGATGATCAGGTGATCTGTTCTCAGTCATGTTTACATCACTGACTCCCTCTGTCATATCCACGTTAACCCCATAATTCTTGTTGCCTTCTGCCATGCTCATTGTAAGATTCATAAACTAGAATACGTCAGTGGTGTGTGAGAGCCAGGAAATGATACACCAGTGGTAGATTGAAAAAGCCATGCAATGACAGAAAGCAGTTGATGGGCTGAAATTGGTGCAGTGAGAAGAAAGAAATATTGACATTTCACCAAATTAATAGATTAAAACTAAAGCAACGAGTCTGTTTAGAAAATGTAAGAAGTAGAAAGTCCAGATATTCGGTAAAAATTTTATGAGTAAAAGTAAAAAGTTGTCTGAAAAATAAACAGTAAAGAACTAATACCAGAAAAATCTACTTAAGTACAGTAACAAAGTATTTGTACTTCGTTACTTCCCACCTCTGCTAACAAGGTACTGTCAATTTTTTTCCTAAAGTAATAGCTTTCTGTATTTAACTCTGCCTTGCTTAACTCTGAATTTATGAGTCATTAAGTCTGCTATGTTAAATACAGAAACTCAGTGTTTTCCTCCTCTCGGCTACAGTGCACTCCAATAATTAGGAATGTGCACACAGTTATTGCTGCTGGTATAAAAGTCCCAGACAGAGTAAAGTTTAACAGGCTGTTTTCAATTATTTAAAAACCCAACAAAACCAGTTGAAAACAGAACCAGGGTTTCATAGAAATATTAAATATATACAAGCTTGTGAAGTGTTGCTGACTTTTTTCGATCTTTAAAAAATGTATTATATGTGTGACTGACAAAACAGAAAAAACATTTACATTTGTGACATGTGAAAAATGTCCTTATCCTTATCTCCAAAATTCAATTGTACAACTGAGCAGGAGAGGGTTAACGCTCAGGGGCCTGTAGTGGCAGCTTCTGATCAGAAGTTAAACATCTTAACCACTGAGCTACCACTTTCCTAGATGCAATGCACAGGCCAGATATTCTGACCCAAAATATTTCAATGAATTGCACTAATATTCTTAATATTCAATATATATTTATTTGCCTAATTCAGACTTTATTTCTTGAGATTCAGACGTTTTATCTCTCAATTCCAAATTTATTTCTTGCAATTCTGACTTTTTTTCCTCGCAATTCAGACTTTTTTCTCTTGCAATTCCGACATTATTTTACACAATTCCAACTTTTTTTCCTCGCAATTACAACTATTTTTTTTTTTTTTTTTTTTTTTATTACAAATTTGACTCTATTTCTGCCAATTCTGAGTTTGTTTCTTGCAATTCCAACTTTATTAAAGCAAACATTTTCTTTTTTAATCTGGCAAAAATGGGCTCCCGTTGGTTTCTTCTTCTTTTTAATGGAAAAAGAAAAATCTGTTTCTGTTCATGGCACTAGTTTATTCATTTCTGTTAGTTGTGTACTTTGACATTTCCAACATTGGTCATTTTTATGTGCATGAATCATATTTTCTTGAATATCATTGGCACTGGCAATGGATTTTCCATGTCAACTGGAAACTGTTTAGAGCTGACCTGAGTGAGACCCTGAGAGGGAGCTCAAGACCCGGGCATGTTGCGTTGGACCGTCGTAAACCTCCACCACATCGTTCAGAGCTGTCTGGAAGAAGGCGAACTGGCTGAAGACCACTATCAGGTGCAGACAGGGTGGGAGATATATAGAAAGAAAAGTAAGAAAAAAAATTACATTATTGACCAAAGAACTTGGAAATGTGGGGACCTCAGGTATCATGACTCTACAACCACCAAAAAAATGGACAGGGTTTTAATGGGTTTTTGGTCATAGAAAGCTGTTTGAAAATCCCTATGAATGTGCCATGACTATCTATTCTATCTATCCATTTCCACAACTCGTGCCTGAGCCAAGTGAAAATATGTTCTTGTTCGAATCCAGCAATGGTGCAATGCTGCAGGGCTCTCTGAATCGCCCAAATGACCTCCACCTTTTATGACACAGACAACAGTATCCTGTGGTAAAGTATCACCTGCTGGTGTGAAATGAGCTATGGCTGCATTCACAAACCCTCCAGCAGCTCCCAAGTTCTCATTTACTCTCCTCGTCAGGCAGAGGGAGGGAGACACAGTGAGCGATGCATGATGTGATACAATATGTCTATAAAGGTTTTCAGCCATGCAGGTCATCTTTACTGTTAAAGCAAACCTGAATCCAAGACCAAACAATGAGTTGCTGAACTGCTTTCAGTGTAAACTCGAGCACTTTTGAAACTCTTATATGTATTATCAAGCATTTTAATAATGTCTATTTAAAAGTGCTATTTAAAGAATTCACGGTTGACATTTATTTTTGGGGGATTGTTGGAAGTTGTTGTTGCCTTTTATATTTCCATTATAATTAACAGAAAACCTCAGGTGGTGCTATTTGCGTGGAAGAAAACCTCCTTCTTCTTCTTTTGGCTGCTCTCGTTAGGGGTCGCCATAGCGGATCATCGGTCTCCATATCAATCTGTCCTCTACATCTACCTCTTTTAAAATGCATGTCTTCCTTCACCACATCCATAAACCTTCTCCTTAGCCTTCCTCTTTTCCTCCTTCCTGGTGGCTCCATCCTCAGCATTCTTCTATCCATATACCCCTTGTCCCACCACTCTATGACAAACCATCTCAATCACTCCTCTCTTACCTTGTCTCCAGAATGTCCAACCTGCATGTCCCCCTAATAAACATTTATAATCCTGTCCATCCTCAACACTCCAGATGAAAATTGCAGCATTGTCAACTCGACCACTTCGAGCTCTGCCTCCTGACTTTTAGTCAATGCAACTGTCTCTAAACCATACAACATTGCAGGTCTCACCACAGTCTTAGAAACTTTCCCTTTCACTCTTGCAGACACTCTTCTATCACAAATCACTCCTGACACCACCCACTATTTGCCAGAAAGTAAATTCCAATTAAATATCTAAATGACTGCAATGTGGTGGACACATGCTTTTACGGTATTTACATTTCCGGCATTTGGCAGACGCCCTTATCCAAAGTGACTTAGCAACTGAGCAGGTGAGGATTAAGGGCCTTGCTCAGGGGCCCAGCAGTGGCAGCTTGGTGGTGCTGGAATTAGAATTTATGACCTCCCAATCCAATGTCCAATGCCTTAACCACTGAACTACCACCTCCCTATTTAATGACACAGAGGTTATGATTACTGTATGTAAAACTGTTGCGTACCATAATCGTTATGGACGACCACTGAGTAGAGACACGTTCTTCCACTGCTGTAGTTTCCAGGATAGCCGGGAGAGAGCACAACTCCCTCAAGCCCGGAGTACTGGCCACCACAAAGAGCTATAAGACAAGCATAGAGAGAATGGGGAAAAGAGAGAAAGTGAGAGAGAGAGAGAGAGAGAGAGAGAGAGAGAGAGAGAGAGAGAGAGAGAGAGAGA
>JAAIIK010000068.1:778057-789706 GCA_014706435.1 Silurus glanis | reverse complement strand
AGAAGAGAAGAGAAGAGAAGAGAAGAGAAGAGAAGAGAAGAGAAGAGAAGAGATAATTGGAATTTAAAGTAAATGAGAGGAGAGGAGTGGAGAGAGAACTAGAAGAGTGGAATTGAGAAGAAAAGAGGAGATTAGAGGACAGATAGGACATATCAGGAAGAGGACAGAAGAGGACTGAAAACAAGAAATGGAAATTTTGAAAAACAAAAGGAGAAGCAAAAGGAAAAGGAAAGTACAGGAAATTAGAAGAAAAGGCAGTAAGGAAAGTAGCATAAGAAGAAAATAAATAAAAAGGTATAGAGAATAGAGAAGAGAAGCAAAAGTCAAAGTTATGAGAAATCAAGAGGAACAGAAGGGGAAAGAACAAGAGAGAAGAAGTAAGAGAAGGAGAGAGAAGAGGACAGAAGGTGAATGAGATTTGCTTCACAACTGCAGATGAGCCGCTGGATCCTCTGAGCTCTGACTCAGATGCGCAAAGCCAGTTTCGGTACAGCGGCTTTACCGACTTTCTAATCCTACACGCCTGAGACGCTCAAGAGCCTAGTGTGTGTGTGTGTGTGTGTGTGTGTGTGTGTGTGTGTGTGTCTAATAGATACTGTCACTCAGAAGTGGCTCTTGAAGGTAATTATCACCTTTGCGAAACACAGTTGGATCAAGGGTAGAGATGAGCCTGTGATGAGAAGATGAAAGAGGGATGAAAGGTGTTCTTCTCCTCCCATAAGCCTTGGGGTGTGTTGCATCCCCACAGTGTAACACTCAATCCTAATCCAAGCACTAAATACCCACAACACCTCCTTATTCATGATCATTCTCCTTCATCAGCCTCACAATACTTAAGGGACGTGTCCAGTTCTGTGTATTACAAGAAAAAAGCTCCCTGCTGTAACGGTGTCTTCTTATATTATACTTACTTCCTTATACTGTCATCTCTGTACTGCTGAGCTGAGTACTGCTGCTACTGCCCCCCAACACACACACACGCACACACACACACCTCAGTGCTGTCTTATTAGAGCCCTTACATTAGTGTCTTAGTTGTCCCAGGCCTAATGCATTGCAAATGATATTGAATAATTGATTGTGCAAAGATGGAATCAAAAAAACGTGTGCATACCTTACAGTAGGAGGTTAAATAATCTTGTCAACACACACACACACACACACACACACACACACACACACACACACAGGGATATACAAATGTTTATAGACACCTGTACAGCATGTCTATAAATGTAGATGAATATTATGAAATATACCTTTTACTAGGAGCATCTGTGCATGACAGTGTCCCTGTGCACAAACCAAGCTCTACAGATATAAAAAGATATGCTTTACAAGGTTTAGAGAAAAAGATCTTAAATGGCCCCCTATAGAGCCCTGACCTCAACCCTTCTGAACACCTTTGGGATGAATTGGAACACTGACTGCGCCCCAGGCCTCCTCACCTCACCTACATCAGTACCTGACTTTCTTACACCCTTGTGACTGAATGAGCACGAATCTCAAGCACATTCTAAAATCTAGTGGAACATCTTCCCAGAAGAGTGGTGGTTATTATAACAGCAAATGGGGCCTAAATGTGGAATGGGATGTTTAAAAGGTTCATACTAATCTAATGGTCAGGTGTCCAAAAAACGTTTTGTGGAATGCTTCCTAACATGAATATGAAATGTATATGTGGCAAGTATAAAAATAACTTCCTTATCTATCTATTGATCAAAACCCGTTTTATATGGAACAGGTAACAGTTTGGATATCATACGCTATATCCACATTCATATGCGGATCGTGTCCAAACTGTTGCCACAAACTTGGAAGCACAGAATTATATCGGAATGTCTGTGAACACTGAAGCATTGTGATTTTCCTTCACTGAAACTGACATGTTCCAGCATGATATCAGACATCAGCCTGGCTGTGGCAGCGGGGGCATGCTCAAGTGTCAGCTGTGGACAGAAAGGGGCGGGTGAATCGGCAGGTAAAGTGTAATGAGGCTCACCTGTGTCTTACTACGGCCACTTTACTCATATCTGTCTCTTTGTGCTTTCAGTAACTGCTCTTACCAGGCAGAAAGTTACACACACACAGACAGAAACACACGGGCACAGAACAAAAAGTTGCAACTTTGTTTCTATCGAGCCTTTTATTTTAGTTGAGTGATTTGTTTGGAAAGCAAATTGAAAAGCGTGATTAAACTAAAAGGAGCCCTTGCTCGGTTGATGTTCTGTTTGTCTCCTAGAGACCTCCTCCACACCCTTACATCGGGGTTCCACACTGGCACTCCAAATTCTAGTAAAAAGCTTTTCCGGAAGAGTGAACTTGCAGCAAAGAGGAGTTCAAAATGCACATATAAGTGTGATGGCCAGGTGTCTATAAATGTATGGCCTTATATTAGTCCATTTATAGAAATTAAATGGCCCTTATCTTCAATGCGAGTAGAACGTTGGAGCTGGGGGGGTAGAAAAGATACTAGAACGATACTCTTCTTTACTAGAAAGAAACTTTTTTCCTCAAACATGAATTGCCTTGTGTATGATTCCCAGCCAGTAATAACAACAATCTGTTGCACTTGTGTAAATGTGCAGCGTAGAGAGTATGAGGATCTGATTTGCTTTGCATTTCTCAGCTATTGAGACAGTATGATGATGTAAAATAACCAGCAGCAGCAGCACTCTGGAGTGTAACTTAGGCAGAAACATGGACTGAACTAATATGTTGTTGCATTCTGATCTCTACTCTAATGTCAATCAAGGTCATTTATTTGGAATCAAGTTTCTTGTTTGCCCGTATGTGACAAAATGCACCATTATCTATCAGGCCACGGTGATGAAAGTAAAGGTGGTGTTATATCATCAAGATGCATATGAGTCAGATCATATATAGAGCTGAGCCATTTAACATGAAGCATGTACAGAAATATAAATAAATAAATAAATAAATAAATAAATAAATAAGGTTCATGCGGTTGTATTAAATCGCTCTGGATACTGAAATAATTCAAAACAACCCCACTGCAACGATTGAGCCAGTCTATGAGTGCACATCTGATTGTTTTCCGCTTTGAACATATTAGCATAAACTGGGCCAAAATTGAATTTGAATAAAACATGGAATGCAGCACTAAGGTGTCAGGTCCAAGGTGGTGCTGCCAAACTCACACTACACACTGCAGAAATCCATTTCTGTGCTTTATTACTATGAGTAAATGTATCAAATGAATTACACATTAAATAGATTAGACCATCAGGTTAGTATAAGCACGTGTCACGATCGCATACTATACACCAAAACCGAACAGCTCGACGAACCATGCTTATTGTTTGCAAAACCGGTTTCCACGTGTGTGTTCCAAACCAGTGTTTATAACACTTCAGTGGGCTTTAATTGGCTTTAATTCCACTACTACACTGAGTGTGCAATTGTCCCGTATTTAAAAAAACCTCAACCAAAAACAAAGACATGGGAAAGACAAGAATTGGGTATGCTAAGCAAGAATTGTGCTTTTTTTTCCTTTTAGTTTTGTTAAATGTGCGACCAAAATATTTTGTGTTGTTTCTGTCTGTTGAACGAACATGCTGTGAAAATAACCAAAACACACATTACTACATACAGTAAATTCCAGCAGCAAATAAATAACACCACTCAAAGCCTTTTTACTGTTAATCCCATATTCATACATTCAACAAAAGGTTTAAAAAAAGCAATTAAATATCAAAATGGTGATTTTTTTCTTAATTAATTAAGTGAATTAAGATAACATATAAAGCAACCATGCCGGTTGTTTATAAAAAAGTGGTCCACTACTTCATTTGCCCTTTTCTTTATTGACAATATGATTATAATAATGTTTTTTTTATTTTATTTTCTACACAAGCCAGCTCTATGGGGGTTCTGGAGCTTCAGCATGCACAATATTTCATTCATAATAATACAACTATCAATAAGCCCAGTAGTAGCCCAGAAAAAGCATGTTGTTACAGTTTTTTCTAGAAAACTGCTAAAATGTAGAAATAAAATTGGGCAAATTGAGCCAAGTTTGCCTATATATATATATATATATATATATATATATATATATATATATATATATATATATATATATATATATATAAAATCTTACAAAAGTGAGTAGGATACTAGGATATGACTAGGATACCACACAAATTTGTGTATCTTGTATTAGCGCAGTTAAAATGTGGAGTACAAATCTCTCATACTGACCACTGGCTGTTCAACATGGCACCTTCTGGCAAAGAACTCTCCGAGGATTTGAGAATTCGAATTGTTGGTCTCCAACATCAATCGATGCCGAGGCTATAAGAAGGTCAGTAACCGCCTGAAACTGAGTTACTGTATACTGGCCAGGGTCATCAGAGGTTTTCCCAGATGGTTTCCACTCAGAGCAGACCTCGCAAGGGTCCATCAAAGAAGTTGAGTCCTTGTGCTGTGCGTCCGGTGCAGAATTTGGCTTCAAAAAACAGATGCCTGAGTGCTGTAGCATTGCTTTAGAGGTTGCAGAAGCAGAAGGTTTGCTTGTCAATTCTTAGACCAGATGCCACACACTGCAACAAGTAGGTGTGCATGGCTGGGGTCCCAGACGAAAGCATCTTTTGAAGCTGGATCACAAGAAATCCCACAAATAGTTTGCTGAAAACAACCTGTTGAAGAGCATGAATTACTGGAACCATGAACTGTGGTCTGATGAGATTAAGATAAACTTGTTTGGCTTAGATGGTGTCCAGCATGTGTGGTGATGCTCTGGTGAGGAGGACCAAGAAAATTGTGTTTCTTGCCTGAAGTCAAGCATGGTGGTGGTAGCATCATGGTCTGGGGCTGCATGAGTGCTGGTACTATGGAGCTGCAATTCATTGAGGCAAACATGGATTCCAACATGTATTGTGACATTCTAAAGCAGAACATGAAGCCCTCCATTCAGAAACTGGACTGAATGGCAGTTTTTCAACATAATAACGACCCCAAACACACCGCCAAGAAAACAACTGTCTTGCTGAGGAAGCTGAAGGTGAAGGTGATGGAGTGGCCAAGCATGTCTCCAGACCTGAACCTTATTGAGCACCTGTGAGGTATCCTCAAGCAGAAGGTGGAGAAGCGCTATGTGTCTAACATCCAGCAGGTCTGTGATGTCATTATGAAGGAGTGGAAGAGGATCCCAGGAACAACCTGTGCAGCTTTGGTGAATTCCATGCCCAAGAGGATTAAGGCAGTGCAAGATAACAATGGTGCTCACACAAAATATTGAGGTTAGTATATACAGGCTAACAAAAACAGTAGTAAATACACTCGGTCTACTAAAAGATGATTGAACTATGATTTGATTTGACAAGGTTTTCCAAAGGTTGCACATCATAAAAAAATACATACAGGCCTAATCACTCCAGTCATATATAACACATATGCAGTACAAATAGCGACATAGCCGACAGTCTTATTTAGATGCATAAAAATGTAACCTATTTTTCATCTAGGTTTCATCAAGTGTTTCATGACAGACACTTGAAATATTATCTGAAAGCACTATATAATTTGTATGGAACTTAAGTGCAAAAGAAGGTCTACAAGACAAAACAGGGTGCTTAAGAGTTTTGCACAGTTCTGTCGCTTTTCAATGGGATTCCCCTTGAGCCTGAAATAGATTAATGCGTGTAAGCCTGCAAAAAAAAAAAAAAAAAAAAAAAAATCTAATGCGATAAATCTAAATTCATTTAAGTACTTTGTTTTGTTCTGCTTACGCACTAATGTGCATCTACGATAACAAGATATTGATCTTGTTCCGCAGATGCTACTTCACACATATCTAATAACAACAAAAGAGCTTCGTTTTTCATCGTCATCTGAAAACCCAAGAGAAATGTTGGCTGCTGCTTAACAAGAAGAGAAGAACTCCAAGGTTTGGTAACCTTCATCATTTGGTTTGTCACCTTCGATTTTTCTTCCAGTTTAGCGCCACTTTTAACAAGCGCCTAAACAAAGGAGAAGGTTCTCTTATTGATATTCCGGTGCTACGTTTTGTTCATAAAAAGCGCCGAGCATTTTGAGAGTTAAAAAAACCCCAACAATGTTAGGTGATACACTCACCTACGTTCCTTAATCGTGGTAATTTGCTGACACATTAAACTACAAACGAGCATTCTTTGAGGAGAGGGTTTTCTTGTTAAGTTAAGTGAGTGGGAAGCAGGAAGGAGTCTGGGAGCAGTCCAGAGTGCGGCTGAAGGACAGAAGGAAGTGTCTGGTAAACGGCACTGTTAGAGGCACAATTCAATTTGATAGTGCCTGGCGCTGAGATTTTATGCAGAATTACACTGGCAAAACAAGAGGCAATTAAAGAGAGCGCATGTTCATTCATTAGCAGCGATTTACAGAGGAGGGGGAAAGGCCAATGGGGAAGGACTGCCAAAACTCTAATGCCCTCCTAACACCCCCCAGCCCTGATGACTAAGATAGCAGCCTGGAACAATACTGACACACGCAGAGACAAACACATACACACTGATGGCAACCATACTGAAAGCCAACCATGGTTTGAGCTAATGCATAAATCTCCGAATATCATCCGAGCCAGCGGTGACACACTGAGCCGAATGAGACCCATGCCAGAAAATTCCCGCTGAGATTGTTAAATAGTTAATTGTTTGGAATTCAAGGTCAGATATGAGCTGTAGAAAAAACACACGAAGAGCTGATAATGATGTCGAGAGGAACGGATGAGTTAATGGTAAGATAGGAAAGAAGCGACAGGTGGCTTGTGCGATACAGACCCGACGGTGCTTCCTGGTGGAGCCTCGATAGTCCACACGCAGTGCAAATTGTGCTCATAGGGCGCAGGGTAACCTGGAGACAGGATACGACCTGTAGGTTCGTCCTTCATCGTCCCACCGCACTCAGCTAAACATGGCAAAAAAAAAGAAAAACACACAACAGATTTAGCTCAAGATTCATTTCAGGACAAGTACAACATCATGTACTGCATTGTACAAATAGACAAGATGAACATGTGAATGTGTATGTACAGCAAATAATTAAACAGGCTATGGGAAGTGAGAATAAAGCTGTTGAGCAAGTAAAGTACTTCATTTATTAAACATTTTTGGAGTCTCCCCTGTCAGTACGTTACAAGAATCTGAGGTAAATATATCTCCAGAGAGTCTTCAGGATTTAATGTTAGTGGCTTGTTGTGGTAAATGTGGTAGTTTAAGCGAGGGAAAAAAAAACAAAAACACTTCTGAATAGTTGGGTAGTATAGTTTATTTATTTTCTATAATAGCATACTTTTTTTTTAATCCTTTCTAATCTAATATGAACTGCTTATTTTCTTCTGTCAGGACTCACAAGCTATTAAAGCTGTTAAAGTAATTTCACTGTCACTTCTTGCAAGCCCTTTTTGTTTCAGATTGCAGGCAAACAAGCTGAATGTGCATTTGAAAGGAATTCCAAGAAATTCTAAACAGAACCATGTTCTAGACTCTATCATGGATGCTCAGTCCTATTCACAACAGTAGACGAAAGAACTAAATTATTTTTGCACTTCGACATCCAGGGATTTGAAATAAATCTGTCTGTCCTTTGATAATGTGCTTTTTTGGAGATCAGACAGGACAGAGTGTTGCAGCCACAGGCAGACTGCAATGCAGGAAACTTCGTTTCTCTCAGCGGGAAACGGGACCTAGCATACTGAATACGATGCACTGTAGTGTGGCCAAGGCCAGTACAACTTCGTGCTTTACAATAATATCTTTCACATCTCCTTTGGAGCCGAGCTTTATGAACGATAGGCGGAATGGCGCAGTCGTATATCAAGGCCGGCATTGAGACATCCCCGGGGAAAGCACATTTCCTTTGGCTAATATCACTGATAGGGTTTCAGTAATATCTCCAATGCCAGGCCAGGCTATCCATCTTGTGGGAGAAATGGTAGTAGTGTCATGCCACAAGGCACAAATCACTAGTTTGTCAGCAGGTAAGGGCCAGCGGGCAACGCAGCTAGTGTTTCATGCACCAGAAAGCAGTGAGCTCCTCATAACCCACATCTCAGCCACCCTGAGGTGATCGAATGTGTACTTCTTTATAGTGTACATCCATGTAGACGCACACGATGGGAGGAAGGCAAAGCCGGGACTCCTGTAGAGGCTACTGTGACTTGATAATCTAGACGGCAGCTTCATCTCAGCAGAAAGTTTTTTTTAGACCTTTAACGCTAGGCCTATTTTGTGAGTGTATTCCAAAGGCCTTCAAGTAACCATTTTAACATTCCTACAACATTTGTGCAATGTTTTGACTGCAGAAATCTTAACACCAATATCTGTACATGTGCAGTTTCTTGGAAATCTGTATCTGTATTTACATTATGATTCTAAAGTCTAAATGGACATGGAATATACTGAAAAGATTTTTTTTCTTTTGTTTTTATAATAATAAAAAAAAAAAAGAAATAACCTACAACAAGGTCCCTAAAAACACTGGAAAGCATGAAATAAATCACTAGAAATTCCAGCACTGTCTGTGAATTCTGCGAGTTCCTCTGCTCATGTCCAATTTTATCCGGTTAAATGTGAGAACGTATCTTTTTTTTTCTCAACGTTTTGGTCTTCCGTCCACAATGGGATGGTTATTTTGTCCAGCAAAAAACAATTTCAAGTGGATAAATCTGAAAATGTTGTCAAGATATTAAACAATAACGAATAAAATGTGTAGTCATGTGACTGCATCAAAACAAAGGAAAGGCGGACAATGTTGCACTGCAGTCATAGTGTCTGCGATCCGGTTTGATAGCATTGTTAAATGCTTTTTACCAGCACTTTAGACTGCATTCTGTTCAAAGAGAATGGAATGTTCACTTTCAATCGCATCGATTCAAAGAGACAGGAAGTAAATAGAATCCTGACGGAAACGATGCAGGCTAAAGCTTCTTACGCTTTTATGCATGCGCATTATAGGAAGGTAAACTTTTTTCACACAGTTTAATGTGGATGAGTAATGTTTTAAAAACATTTTGCATGTTTGAGATGGAGAAAATTGTGTTTTTTTTTTTATCTGTCAGAATATTGTAATGTGTACAATGCCTATGTGTGTAGAACTGTAAGTTAAGCCCATTCACTATTATTTTCTGGTCTACAATAACAACTTTAGCTAGCTCTATCTCACTGAACACACTTAAACTAAGATACTAGTTAGCACAAGTTAGTTGTGTTAGTAAGTCATTGGTCTGTGTATGTGTGGGAATGTGTGCAAGGCTCTTCACAAAACACTTTAAAGCAAACCCGTTTAACATCTAAAGTGCTACAGAAATGGTCCATCTGGAACAGTCTGAAGCTATGACACCTCAGGGTGCAGCTTGTCACACTGCACGACCTTTCAAAGTTAAATGGCAATGATGCCACTGGTCTACTCCGTCTGAAAATGAAGCATTGAAGAAAGAAAAAAAGACAATAAGGATTCTGTTCCTACTGGTCTATCAGTGTTGCTATAATCACTCTGATGTTATTACATCAACGTTTTATTTTGGTTTTATACTGTACTGCTTTGACAAACTGATCACTCGATATATGTAAATGTACAGCATATATGTGTGCCCAAACAGCAGCATACTATATGGACAAAAATGTTAGGAGACCTGACTTTTCCAGCCATATGTGGTTCTTTCCACGTATGGAACGTCTGAATTTCCGTTCACTTTAACTACGAAACTGAACCTGTTTGAGTATGACTATACCCATGTGCACAAAGCCAACTCCATGAAGATTTGGTTTATATGGATTAAATTGAAGATCCTGATCTGCTATAGAGCTCTGACCTCAACCCTAGTGAACATCTTTAGGATGAATTGGAACACTGACTGCACCCCAGGCCTTCTCACCTCACCTACATCACCCCAGGCCTCCTCACCTCACCTTCCTGACTTTACTAACACCCAATCTCTACAAGCACACTCCACAAATGAGTGGAACATTTTTTTCCAGAATAGTGAACGTTATAATAATAATAAAAAAAGAAAAGAAAAGAAAAGAAAAAAAAAGAAAGATTGGTGGTGATATATATATATATATATCTTTTTGTTAGAAGACATTTATTGAACTTTTATGGAAAAGGACTTTTTGTTATTGCTTTGTAAATTTCATGTGCTTTGTGCAGTTTCTTAGCACACAATTCACAGCACAGAGAGGTTTTTGCTTTACGGGGCGTTCTGTAAAATGGCAAGCTGTATTTTTATAAGAGAAAGTAAGAAATCTTCTCAAACAAGAAAGTGGAAAAAGATGGAAAGATGGATAAAACAGCAAAACTGGTGAGTTAGGATTAGAGATTAACCAGTGTCCTGAAAGTTCTGTAAAATTGAAAATAGCTTTATACCTTATATTCAAATATATTTATAAATTAGACGTATGCAATCACTGGCAAATCGGCTGTGGTAAGCAGAATTATGCACTCCAGACTGTGTTGTTATATAAAAATCAGCAGGTATAATTCGAGTGTTATGGTGTATTGCGAATATTGTGTATTATTACTTGCATATAACATCATGACAATATTCACACTATATAGGGACCACAAGACGTCACACGCTCTGTGATCTTTTACTGCTCTTACACTGTGCAATTCACATAGTTATCTACGATTAAAAAAAAACTGCCGGCATCATCCAAGTATTGTGTACATTGTAATAAAATCGTTCTGCAACTTAACCTTTAAACCTATTGATTAATTGCCGATAATATTATTTGTGTCAGACGGAAAGGTCAATGTGATCATGGGCATCATGTTGATGGCCGACATAGAGTAAATCTGATTGTTCTGAGGTCCAGTACTTTAAACATGCTACAGGATAGCACTTAGCTCCAATTTTAAAAAGTGAAAGTAGCAAAATCGATTATATAAAAAACAAGTACACATATCTGACAAAGTTTGTGTTCAATCCTTAATTTCCATGCTGGTTATAAGCACAAACAGAGCGATCTCTGAAATAGAGAACATTCAAACAGAACCTAAGGAGACAGATATTGCGATGTGATCTGCAGAAATATAAAGTATCAAAAAAAATGCACATGTATACAAAATTCCAGTAGGCATCACCATTAAATCTGCTGTAATAGAGAAGTGATCAAAGATCAACATGATAGTTATGATGTGCATAAAATGCTATGAACTGTTATTATCGCTGTCACGACCCTGAAAACCGGTGGAATTTCACCAACCGAGTTCACAGATGTGCGTTATGGAAAGCCCATGTCCTGTAACACCCCAGACCAGTTCCTAGGGCTGTGCATTAAACGCACCATTTACCGTTTTCAGGTTTTCAGGACATTTTCATGTTGTTCGGTTTTATTTTTAGTGTGTTTTACGATGAGTAATGACGAGGAGATAAAAGTAAATGTAATGTTTATGTGCGCTGAGCCTGAATGCCAAGCTGGTCTCTTGGAAAAGCGATGTTTTCCATAATTTATGTTTGATTGTGTTTTTCCGTGTTATACTCCATAAATTCCACATGTCTACATTCCAGCGCTTCCTGATTAATCTGGTATGATTACTGTGATTCAGACTATTTAGCATGTATAATTTTACATAAAAAGATAGATAGATAGATAGATAGATAGATAGATAGATAGATAGATAGATAGATAGATAGATAGATAGATA
>JAAIIK010000068.1:743843-754171 GCA_014706435.1 Silurus glanis | reverse complement strand
TCTCTCTCTCTCTCTCTCTCTCTCTCTCTCTCTCTCTCTCTCTCTCCACCTGTCTGTCTGTCTTCACCTCACAAGCATTGAGTTAGAAATGTGGTAGATCCTCAGTCTGATTTGCTGCACTCAAACAGGCTGTGCATCTCATCCATCACTATCACTCACATTTATTAAACTGCCAGCTTGCCTTTCACTAGAGTTTGCCATCCTCTTAATTAGGATGAGTGTAAAGGGTCTAAAAGGCCAGTCATGTGATTCAGGACCACCTTGTTTTCCGATTTCAATGAACTAACGCTGCATAATACCATTATATCAAGCATCTATTTAGTTGGAATCACAAGTAGTTTCATTAGACACACACATCTGCTACTTAACAATTTGGGGGAAAAAAATCATTGAATTTTAATCAAAGCAACAAACCTACATCTGAAACACCTACAGCACCTGCTTCTATGAGCATAATGAAGACAGTGGTGGTGAAGAAATAGCCAGACAGATGATTAAGTGTAGAAAGAAGTCACAATGAAAAGAAGTAAAACTGCAGTAATGGTTTGAAGAAGTCAGACAAATTCAGGGCAAGGCAGTGTCTCAATCTAAAAATACCAATGGAAGAAAAATACTCAAAATGTTCAAACATTTTTCAGTCACTGCAGTACAAATGCAAATGCACACCGAATGAATTGTATTGAGGGCAGGATTTAAAGAATGCTGCTCATTGTGTAAAAAGCTGAAAACAAACGCACAAGTAAGAATTACATTCGCAAACAAAAGAACAGAGTGACGGCACGAGTCACCGGGTTTTCAGCATAGACAAAACTCACATGAGCATGTACTGTACAATAAAAACATGATTCTAAATCATTTTAGACACCATTTTGCCAATTTACAAAAAAATAACTTTACAAAACTTTATTTTATACCTAATACAATTCAAATCACAGAAAAGTTATTTTAATAAACAGTAATGAATCCAAATAAAACATATTTAGCCAGTCCACAGTACATTTTTGTCTACTTTAACTACACTTTACAATGAAATCTTAGCATTACAATACTTCAAATAGCAGTAAAGGATTATTTATTATTTATTATCATATTAAAAGTTACTTTACATTGACTGATTTGTGTGAATTTATTTGAGAGTTTATGCTTGAAAAGTCCTTTCCCTGAGTCATTCAATGTATATTATGAAAAAAAAACTCTGTCAACTGAAAATAATTTAGTTAATAGAAATTTGCCTAATCTGAAATTCCTAAAGATCATTAGAAGAAAAAAAACTAATTATTTTATCATTAAAAATATTTTTTTTTATGAAAATAAACTTAAACATAAATAAATAAATAAACAAACAAAATAAATAAGTAAATAAGTAATTTAAAAATTCAATACTTAAATGAAATAAAATAAAGTAATAATATATACAGAATGAAAGTACATAATTTTTATGTAAAAATAATCCCCTCATGCTATTAGCATCAGTGGTTACCTAGTCTAAAAACTCAACCCTGTTGCCCAAAAAAGAGCAAAAGGTAGCTCCCTTTAACTAAGAAATGTTGTATAACAATTACATTGATTACATTTTTTTTTTTTTTTACTTATTTAAAAAAATTTTTTTTACTTTTTTTAGCTATTAGATGCATTTTAGCTTTCACAGGTTAGATGGCAAACCCATTGTAAAAGCACCCCCCCCCCCCCAAAAAAAAAAAAAAAAAAAAAAAAAAAAAAAGATGGTATAATAACAAACCAGTAACTTACTGGTAAAGGTGATGTTGAAGCCACGATCAGTATAAGTGTGATCGGTGAGAAACTCCAGCCGTGCTACGTGTCCACTCGTGGTGATGGGCGATGGCAGAACATCTCCAGAAAAGCTGCCCAAAATGGGTGACTCAGCCTTTCCTCCATCTTTGATGGACAGAAAATCAAACTGCTTTTCCATGCTCAGATCGTTGAAGGCCAGGTTAATCCTGCTCTCAGGCTTAGCAATGATCAGCCACACGCAGTGCATGTTGTTCCCGTACTCCTGAGGGTAATTAGGCGAGAGCAGAACTCCTGATGGTGTAGTGAAGTTGAAGAAGCAGGAGACTGAGAAATTAAAAAAGGATATTTTTTTTCCCATTTTACTGCAGGAACACGGGTAAAAAACCTGCAAGATTCTCAAAAATGTTATCGTTAAGCTATTAAAAGTATTAAACTTTTCATATATGTTTTGACAATTTTTTAAATTATATTTGGTCATAAAAAAAATCTGTTCTAAACAGCACATTTAATGAAATATAATCCAGAAACTTTTTAACGATGTCAATGTAACAACATTTTATTAACAATAAACATCGGAAGCAGATTAGCTAGTGTTAGCTAACTAGCATCAATCAAGAGCTAACTTCGCTAACATTAATTGGATGACATCAACCGTAAGACAAGTTATCTACAGTATGTGGAATTTAATCTAAATCTTAATCTTAAGCTAATATTTGCTAGCTAAGTAACAAAGCTAACATAGCTATTTGCTTATTACTAGATAAATATATGGTGTAATTAAAACCACTAGCTAAATAAAACGATAAGCTTTATCTGTTAATTAAAATAGATATTACTTAGCTAACTAATATTACTCAACTGTTAACTATTTTTTAGCGAGTTAACAAACATTTAATACCAATTTTTTAGTTTCAGAAATCTTCTTTTAATGTAATATGAATTTTTTTTTGGCAAAACAAAACAAAAATATAATTGCATTTCTTTACATATTGTATCGAGGGTTTTCTCTTATTACATGATTCAACACCAGATGAGTTACAGACTCGGGTATATTAGAAAAAGAATATCTGAAGCTGTGTGATGATCTGAGAGGTAAAATGTACTACATACTCTTGTACTTCCAAAGGCACTTTTAAAGACAGATGCCAGTTTCTTGGTCTTTATCTCTTCTTCCATTACTCTCAATATGTCTAGAAAATATCTTTATTTTTTTGCTATAAATGTGGCTGTGCATATGCAGGTCTTATCATCACTATGTACCAAATGTACTGTAATAGTCCTTTAATGAATTCAGCTTTTTTTCCCCCTCTGCTGCCTCTTCCATCAACTTCACAGCTGTCCTAGAACATTGGGACTCATCTGCATGACCCAATTGCTGATGCTGCAATTACGAACATTGTTCATTTGACACCGAGGACCAAATACGATGTCATGGATGAACATTACATTTAAATTGGAAAGTGTAACATGGATTACATCTGAGCTGTTTTCAAAACTCACTGACTTGAAGGTGAAATTTCGGTCAGACGTTTAAGTGCAGAGACATTTATTGACATTTGCATAATAGCTCATGACACTCACAGGGCAAATCGAAAAGATTTAAATGATTCGTGATGAAGTGGTAATTGAATGCATCAGGCTGCTTTTACACTGGAGGCTTTTATATTAAAGCATTAATGTCAAAATATAATTTATATAAAAAAATCAGATCAAGGGTTAATGACACTGTAACCATAACAATGCTGTTAGCTAGTCAGATTGATTAGCAATAAAGATTGAATTGATTTCCCAGAATTTAGCTGAACTATGGCCAAGTAAATACTTTGTGTTCTGCACTGAAGAATTTCCTGTGGCTTAAATATCCTTATTCTCACTTTCTAACAAGACCCCCTTCTGTCCGCCATGTTTGTTTTCCTCTCTTGCCACCTAAGCCATGACCTTGGGTGATAAAAATTGATCTCATGCTGTGTTTCCTCTAAAAGGCTGATCTTAAAAAAAAAAAAAAAAAAAAGTGCCTTGAAGAAAAATGCTAGACTTGACACTTTGCCATAGGTTTGAATGTAAAAATAAAGCTTGAACTGAAAGACAAACAGCAGCACTTACACACACAGCTGGGTTTCTTGGCTGACCACTGGTTGTTCTTTTGACAGGTGATGTTCTTTTTCCCCACCAGCTCAAAGGCAGGTAGGCAATCAAAATACAGTTTGTCCCCATGCCTGAAGCCTGTGCCTTCTCGCTTGCCGTAGGCTGGGATTCCAGGGTCTCCGCATCCTCCCTGGTCAATTTCTAAGAGATCAGACAAAGAAACATGTTGGAGGTTGTGTTTATGAAGCAGAGGAGCTCCCATAATAAAGCTGGCAATATAAAGCAAGTCAATAAAACACAATCCAGGCAATTGTCTTTAAGAGAAAGAAAGCCCTCCCTATAGCACCTGAACTCGAGTAAAGGTCAGGAGTCTGAACTGTGCTTTGATAGAAACTACCCTTATAGTGTGATCCATTCTCGCTAAAGAGGAAGTCAAGTGGAAATGATAACTTCTATAATGTCAGGGGAAGTGAACTGGGAGGTGACAGACAGAGTAGGAGTAAGGGAAAGAGACAGCCATGTCAAAACCTTTTTTTTTCATGTGTGTGCGTGTATACTCACACTCTGATTTTGCCTCCATACAGCTTTACTTGAGAGAGATTTGAAGAGAAGAAAATTACAAAATAGATGCAATGTGTCTAGACAGGTCAAGTGGTTAATTTTTTTGGCTGGTGCTGCCTGCAAGGTTTAGGAATTCCTATGCAGGATATACAGGATCTCGTTAAGAATTTAACCTGAACTTGTTCTTGAAGCTGGATGAATAGAAGGACCGGTTTGTTTGCACAAAGCAGCATGTAATTATGTCCTGCCTGCATCCTCATAAAGAATGGCTCAGCAGGCACCTAATTTAGAAAGTCGAGGAAGTGGACGGTATCTATTCTGAGCCGATCTGTCAGCGCGCACGCCGAGCAGTCTAGAAGTCTACATTTTATGCGACCGTCATTTGTGGAAGCATCTTGGAAGTCTTTTCCGAAGTGTTGAGTTCTGTCTCTCTCTCTATTTATCTCTCTCGCTTCCTTTTGTTTCGCTCGTGCCAAGAGCATGTCACCTGCATGCAAACTGGCCATGTTGTTATTGTTCTTCCTGACTGGCCCCCGGCTCTTAATGAATTCCCTTTCTCTATTTTTCCTCTCTATCTTGTCCTCATCCTTCTACCTGTCTTGGCATGCCAGGCCTCATTTGTGAGCAACAGCAAAATACAGAGGAAAGCACTGAGAAAATAGAGACCGGAGAGACATGTGTGAGTTTTGTCTCTGGGGAAAACGATTCAAAATAACACAACGCTGAAATATGTGTGCTGGGGGTTTCAGTGGGAATATTATTAATCTCTACGAGTTCACTAGAATCTCTTCACTCTCCTCGATCTTGTTCATACAGGATGAGTGTAGGAGAGCATTATATAGGAGGGACTGAGATGAGGGAATCTGCTGAGGCACCATGTTAGATATGGAAAGGCGTTTAGACTAAGCATTTGTGCTAAACACTGAGCTCAGTGCCTTGTCTGGATTGTTTATGACAGGCGTAGCAGTCAAAATCCATACTCAAGTATAATGCGGTTACTTTAAGAAAACCATGACTCAGGTAAAAGCGAAACAAGTCACCGAAATAACATCAGAACAGTGAGAAATCGAATATGAACAAATGCATTTGTAAATCCTTCCCACCAGTATTTACACAAGGAAAATAGTATTTATGGTATTCCTAGAAATCCAATTAGTTCTGAAAAAAAAAAAAATGTATTGCTATAAGTTTGGGTAAATATGCATATTAGAAGACTCACTAATAGAAAACCTCAACTGATTTAAATTGTTATTTTGTTCTCATAAACAAATTAGGTTGTCAAATATAACAGCTTCCACGACACACAGAAGAGAGGCTTCGTATTAATACTTTCATATAGAACTTCATATTTCCTTTCATTCTTTTTATAGGAACGACTTTAAAAAAAAAATAAAAAAAAAACGTATGCAAAATAACCAAATGGACAAATGGACAAATAAAAGTTGATGGAACGCTATTAGCGATTTGCATTATAAAGTATGAAAAGAATCTGCAGCATTAAAAATGTCTGGTAAGTGTTTTACTTGGTGTATAAACACACAAACGACTTCATTACATAATTCGTTAACAGACCCAGACAGCAGCAATAATGGGGATGAGATTAAAAGTAAAGGAATATAAAATGAATATGAATTATTTTATTTGAATGCACAACATGCATTATATCATATAGAATATGCACTTTATGTGAGATAATGCTATGGATGGATGAATGGAGAGATGTTAGATTTCTTCCAAACTAAAACTAGCAAAATTCCTTTGAAATCACATTCAAATAGAAAATGACAGTTTTCAAGTAAAAGAAGTAAATATTTGGTAACATGTCCCTCGCTTGCAATAACCGCTTCAGCGACCCACTGACATCGCTATCTTTTGTGATGCTTTTTACCACACTTTCAGTTTTAGTAGTTGTTTTATTTGTTGGTTTTCAGAGAAGCTTAGGAGCTTTGAGTTTTCCCTTCAGTCTCCACTTTAGCAAGTGAAATACATGCTACATGAAGATAAGGTCTGTTGATTGACTTGGCCAGTCATAAACCTTGCACTTGTTTTTCCCTGATGAAGCCCTTTGTCGTGTTGGCAGCGTGTTCTGGGTCATTGTTTTCTCCCAATGAAGTTAAATGCCTTTTTTTTAGATGCATTCCGGTCTTCGCATACGGTAGGTTTGTCTATTTTAACAGCAAATCAAGTATATGTAGGCAAAACCCAGGACTCAAACCAAGAGTTAACAGTCAGAGAGGTAAACCTTTTACACTTCAGCTTCTGGTTTTCATTGAGGGGTTAAAACTACGAATACAAGTACAGTTTATTACAAAGAAGTGTCTTCTTTGTAATAAACTGCACTTGTATTAGTAGTACTTCAATCTGAGGTGATGTATTTGTCCTATTGTATGACATCTTCTAAACAACTCGCAGCAATGTGGGAGTGTATGACACACCACCTCATGATTCTCTGTTTCTCTGCATTCATAACATGGGCTACACTAATAGAAACTCCTACATGGACACAGCAAGCAGGTAAGACATAAGGCCTCTGGCAGGTTTACACAATCTCTCTCTCTCTCTCTCTCTCTCTCTCTCTCTCTCTCTCTCTTTCTCCTTCTGTTGTCATGGCTTGTGTACTCACACCTGCATGTCAGAGCTTCTGCAGATGTCCTCTGTCTGGGATAAAATGCACTCTCTCTCACTAGGAGCTGACATGTGCAGTTTTATAAGGCCTTTCTTATTTACCAATTTCAATTTTCCACTGATTTATTATCCCACACTTTCCTCCTTTTATCCCTATTGCAAATCCAGATGGAAGTCACTGACTTCCTAGTGAAGGATTACTAATAATGCAGGCATGCAAGGCAAAGGTCCAAATAAATTCCCACAGCCTTTTAAAATATGGAGGTGGAAGTGCTTTTCCTACATGCAACTGCACTTGCCATCGAGTCAACTCATACTTATACATTAAGTATACCATGGGTATGCAGTTTGCATGTCATAGGCAATAATGTGATGAATATTTGAATGTAAAAAAATGTGTGGAACTTTGAAAATCGGCATTACTGTAAATCGTATATCAAATGCTTTATTTATTTGATGTGTTTTGATTTACAAACACATCAATATATAACCAAACCCAACCATGAATATTAAGCACATTGAATTTGCACAGAGAAACACAAAAGTCTTGTCATGCATGCCAAATTAGAGCGTGTGTCTCCTAAGGGGTTCTGCTGTTAGAATATCTAGGAAAGATAGAATTAAAAAAAAAAATAGTCGACGGAAGGATGAGAAGCTCAACGTGTAAAACCCCTGAAGTGGTAGTAAAGGAGATGCCTGTAGCAGGTCTCTTTTCTCCTGCCTTAATAGAAGATTAGATTATAAATACACTTGTGGCAATAATGAGGCATTTGCTGTCACTTTAACACCTTACAGAGGTCTTATGTTCTAAAAATAAGTCCGGATCATTGGAATATATGCAGCTACAGTACATCTCAGGATGAGCATTTATTTATGAGCAAGTGAGCGAGTTACAGACAGAGGTAGTGATAGACAGACACAGAGAGAGAGAGAGAGAGAGAGAGAGAGAGAGAGAGAGAGAGAGAGAACTCGCACTCAAGAACTGTGGACGCAACAATTCGTTAAAAATGAAGGAGGGTGATAGGAGATTCTTCAACTTCATTAAGACACTCTCATTGTTTTAATTAAGCTGCTTGTGTATACTCTGCTCCACTTTCCTGTTATTTCGTAGGAAAAATGAATGGTGCGAATCCCAAGGCTCAAAGCAAATCTCAAAGTGAGGACCAGAGTAACATGTGCCAATTCCCAGTAGTCAAAAAAGGGAGTTAATAGACTCCCACTGAGCAAATAAGAAATGATTAACATGCCATCTCGTTTTTTTTTTTTTTTTTTTTGAGACATGAAGTTTCTACAGAGCCTGGCGTCCGGACCGCTTTTGTGTCTGAAAAGAGAAACATTATGCAGAGGAAGTATGAAAAATTGAGTGAGTGGGATGAAAAAGATCATGCCGTGCTGTCACGGTAGACAAATACACACAAATTTCAGCAAGCGGCATCATTACAGAGTCGGAGTGAAGTGAGGGGAGATGCTTCTAAAGATGCAGAGGGGTGAGAAAGCCCCTCGGAAACAAATGTGTGCATTATTAAACAAGAGCTTCTCTTTCCTCTCATCTAGAGATGAAGAAATATTTAAGAGGTAGACTGGGGGAGAGGAACAAAGCTTTGGAAATACTAGTAGGAGTTCTGATGACAATTGTGGTGGCTTTTTAAGCAAGATGAAAGGTTCGATTTCTATCACAATTAAACAACATGATGTACAAGAGAAAAATTGAACAGCGATGATGGAGTTGTGGTGGAAAAATCTGTAAAATACAAGTTTTAAAACTCAGCATTAGATAAAGTCCTAGTGATCTAGTGATGTTTGAACGCATTTTTTTGGGGTTGTGGATGTGCATTTTGAGGAACTTTTATACTACTGTCTACATTGTTAGTGGCACAAATCACACACTTTTTGTTACATTTTTTTCTTTTTGATCTGTAAAAGCAAGAAAAAACTCTTAGAACATGAGCAGACAGAAGAAAACCCTGAGCTATGGTCAGAGATTTATTTTATATTCTTCAAGCTTTGTAAAAAATAAAAAAATAAAAAATTCTACATACTGTAGGTACATTCTGATTGGCTTATTGAAGCATTCTCTATAATGCAACAAAGTTAAACAGTTTCTGTGTCACCTCACTGCACAAGCACACACTATCTCATAACTCAGTCGAATGGCATGTGAGGGAATCTAAAAACAGTCCAACACATAGTTAAAGTAAAAACTTAGCAGAAACAGTTATAGATACTGTAGATTTTCCCTCCACAGAGCGAAATTAACATTGAAAAGATCATCCTACACATACCTGGTCAGTGACAGGGGACATGTTTCTATACATAGTCACTGTCTTGTCCTATATTATCATTTTCAAATAATAGATTAAAAGGTTTAAAATGTAGGATATTTTTCTACCAACTTCTGACTGATCATTTTCAAGAACTTTGTCCATTTTTTTATAAATTATTTTAATAGCTTCATGATTGGCTTCGTTTAGTGATGTCCTCTAACGTACTCTCAAGCCAAGCCTATTTATACTGAGAATATGTGACACTTTAATTGTACACATCAAATAATTATGTGCATTTTTATGCTGACAGGTTGGGGCTAAATACTTGTGCATGGCGCTGTATATAGTATATAATTAAACGTACCTTGGAGATTGGATTGCATGTATTTTACTTGAGTGTGTAACAGGCACTGTTTTCCACAAACATACCAAACGTACAATTTTATAAATAAATGTTAAGTGACATGGCAGCGAGCCGAAAAAGAAAGAGAGAAGATAAAAAGAGAAATGAAGACCTACCAGTATTATTTGAAATTCCAGAGAAATGTCATTCTTATCCACTCATGGAAACACTTCACTAGACGTTTGAGTGCTTTACAATTACAGTCCACCAGTCCATGCCAATGAACAGTTGGAGCACAATATGATTATTTTTCTTTTTTTGTCTATCAATTTTGATCTGACTCACCCTCATAAGACACTTTAAATCCCAAGGACCCACTGGTGTCATCGGTCTTGAAATTAAGCCACATCTGATGACTGGTGCTCACCACCAGGTCTGGAGTGTTAGTTCCTGAAAGCCTGGGAATAGAAATAGGATTTAGAAAACATAACTCATTTGGTTTAATTCACAGACTTATCCTAATGAACTCCACACCAAAAGTTCTGGCTGATTATGGAGTTTCTGTGGCTATGGGATTATGGGGCTCTCTAATTGAGAACATTAGGCCATTTGAGATTCTGAGCACCCAGAAACAGTGAGAGAGTGAGCGAAAGAGAGAGAGAGAGAGAGAGAGAGAGAGAGAGAGAGAGAGAGAGAGA
>JAAIIK010000068.1:714617-743833 GCA_014706435.1 Silurus glanis | reverse complement strand
AGAGAGAGAGAGAGAGAGAGAGAGAGAGAGAGAGAGAGAGAGAGAGAGAGAGAGAGAGAGAAAGTACCCAGGGATCCTATAATGCTCAGCTACTGCACTAGCACTCTAAAGGTTCTGCCAGAAAGCGCACATAAAACAGCATCAATAAAACTTTATGTACACCATAAATTTCAGCACAATTAATAACAACACTCTGAGAAACATTCCAGAGCATCTGGTAAGGCAAACTGCATTACGGGCATCAATATGCAGCAAGCTTCTTTTTTTTTTTTTTTTTTTTTTTTTCTGGAGGCGTGATCTTCTTGTAACATTGAGAGGCAAAGTGATTGGCACTTGAGTGCAGGGTATTTCTCCCATCCACTATTACTCAGAGGGCTGATGAAACGAGGAGAAACAGAGCAAGAGCAGGAGGTGGGGGAGGAGGAAGAGTAAGAGAAGGAGGAGGAATAGAAAATGTGAGGGTTAAAAGAAGAGAACATCAAGGAGAGATAGATAAATTGATAAAAGAATGCGATGGAGAGTATCGTGTACAAAAGGCGCCCGAGACAAAAGTACTTACACATGAAAGACGGTCCTTTGGTCCCCAATTACAGCTCCATCGCCCACAGTTAGAGTGTCATAGCCACGCTCCAGGTCAAAGTCCTCAAAAGTCAACTTTATTACCTGCACACAAGCCCATCAGCTTCATCAGTGTACATAGCAGCAACCAGTCTATAACATCTCTAGTATTCAATTGTGCTGTTACCTATCAAGACCACGTTAGCTAAAACATGTGTTATATTACTGTAGCTGAGTTTGTGCTAACACCACTTTTTGGGTGCACTGAAGATAACATGTAAAACATCACAGGCTTAACATAACAACCTCAACTCATACCAAACAAAGGGAGAAGCAGAGTGGATGAGGTACAGTATGTGATACACAATCACTACGCGATAACGATGTGGCAAGTAAAACAATGAGGCAAAGTTGAGTCAAAAACCTATAAGCACCCAACAGATTGTGATTCGAGTGGCACAAAGTGAAAAATCACTACCTGTTTTTTGTTTAAAGTAAATAAAACCATCTGAAGAATGATGAGTAAGTGGTTGCTATATCCAGCTGCTACCAACATTAAATTAGTGAACATGATTAAAATAGTATAAAGTGGGAACGGTAGGGAGACAGCACTAGGGAGACAGAGGCGTGTCCTGGGAGTCATATAGAATACAGACATTAACATCTTCCAGGAGACAGAACAGGAGAAGAACATCTGTTTTTAATTAAATTTTTTTCTTTTCTTTTTTTTTTTTTTGGAACTACAAAAGCCTGTTTGTGAAAGGGCCATGTGTCAGAAGACAGAACACACTTAATTAAATGAATGATTTGCTGTCTGTCTGAGCCAAAAATTAAAAAGCGGTCTATTTGTACCATTTTGAATTGCATAGCATCATATTTTTTCCATTGTATCGTATTGCATTCAATCGCACTGTGTCGAATCAAATCGAAATCGGATCGCAATGCAGCATAATTGGGGTGAATAGTAACATATCGTATTGGAAATTGCTGCATATGTATCGTATCGTTGGCTATTCATCGATACGCGAATCACATCGGGATCAGTTACGGAGATGCGCATCCGTAGTATAAAGTAAACATGCTTTGCTGTCTGTCTAATTGTACGGTATAGGCTTTTAAAAGAATGAGAATTTACATCAGTATTTTTTATTTTAATTACAATTGCTGAATAAATACAGTGCCTTGGAACTCCATTCACAAATAGTTTGACAATTTAATTTGACTTGTTATATCTCCCTCCTTTTTTGTCTTATCCAATTCCCCCCCACAAGCCAGATCTCCTGTATCATACAACAGCTACCAAATACAGGATGGAAATTAAGATAACACGTGCTTCCTCGAAGACAACCTGTCTAGCCGACTGCTTATGCTTTGCCACGGGGCGGCGTAACCTGGGCTGTCAGCTACGGATGGCTGAATCGTCAGGATTCAAACTCCAGAAGATAGGGTGAGCAATTGCTTATTGCATCACTCAGGCGGCCAGGTTGCTTGTTTTTTCTTGCATTGAAACATCAAAGAAAGAAACTGGGAAAAAAAGACTGTTCTGCTCAGTAGCATCTACTACCAACTTTGAACCAAACACATGAATTTAAAATTGAAGAAAAAAAAAAACATGAAGGACAAAAATGTTGGGTAAAATAGCTTTCTTCCCCCCTTTGCTGTCACATGTAATATGATGTACAATAAATGCAAGAAAAAATACAACTGAAAAAAGACCATCGGTGATTTATGAATGGAAAGATGGCACGCACTCAAAGGCCATTGTTTTACACAAAACTCCGGCATGCATGCACACATCCTGCACACCGGTCCAAACGTCTGAGGTCTGAATACAAATGAATAAAATTTCAGTATTAACTCCTTAATGCAACTCTAAGCATGGCCCATTGTTCATAAACATGGTGGTCACAGGAAAAACAACACAAAATATTGGGATGGGGTGTGGGGGAATGTGCTGTCTAATCTCCTTTTTCAAACTGTCTGCCGCATTTCTGCCAAATTCTTAATGTTTGGAGGCCAACTCCTAATGAAAAAGCTTATATAAATGCAAATTGCATTCTGTCCTATGGTAAACACAGTCAGTAATGAAAATTGCCAGGGGTGAGGAGGCAGCATTCTGGGTCAGATCTTAGATAAATGGAGTTTCATCTTGCTTTTCTCCTCCTCTCATCAGTTTTTTTTTTTTTTCCCCTCAGCTCTGTTTTTCCTTGCTATGTCATCCTCAGTAGGTACGGCCAGCACTTTCTTGTTGCCTCATGGGAAACAGTGGGTGTGGTATTGATTGACGGTTTTATGGGCAGACAGTAAACACAGTAGACTCTCGGTGGGTTTCTGAGAGCTTGTAATCTCCTGAGCTCTAATCTTCTTTCATAGAGTACAAAATGCTGGGAGCAAATATGAACTTATGGAATGCTGTGAAGGACGCTACTGATCTGCTGCCTGGGAACTCAGAGCACTGGGGCAGCTCAGTACTGCTGAGTAAATGAACCTCTGGTGCAACACATTAATGTCTTCAGAGATTTTTCTATTTTTTTTTTTTTTTGGAGAAAAATTGAAGAATTTAAACCCAAATCAATTTCTCTTCAAATTTATCGCAGGTCAAGTGACAAGTGGCAATAAGCAAAAGCAATAATTCAATAACAACCATTAATGCCAAGTCTGTTAATAGCCTTTCTTAAGTTACAGTATAGAAACAATGTAGTATTTAATGAGGGTAATTCAATACTAATTAATTATAGTAAATTTGTACAGTGTCCCAAAAGTCTCCATTCATAGAGACCAAAGAACCTACTATACATAACTAAATGCCTATTTATATTTTACATAGTATGCCTTTAAGAATGCCTTTAGGCTTTTGACAAAAGAAAATGTATTTCAATGATTCTCAAAGCTGACTCAGGAGCTGTCTTAAGGGTTACAAATATGAAGACCAACGACCAAAAAATTGGACACTCATGAACATCCACTGAAGACGTGGTGCTGGCAAACATATGCTACATGGGGAAAAGTATCTTTGAGATTAAGATTGTTTTTGGATGCTGTAGCACTTTCCCTCCACTTGAATAAGAACCCAAAGCTCTGACCGCAATCCTACTGAACACATTCAGGATAATTTGGAACGCTGACCGAACCCTATTCCTCCTTACCCTTTTTCAGTACCTGACTTTACTAATGTTCTTGCGGCTAAATGATCACACATCTCCACAACCATGCTCCAAATTTCACGAGAGCATCTTCCCAGAAGGGTGGTTAGGGAAAGGCATTGCATATTTCAACAAGACAATGCTAAACTGCATACTACATCTATTATAGCAGCATGTATTTATTGTAGAAGAGTCTGGGAGCTAAACTGCAGTGCAGATCTTTCACCATTTGAAAACATTTGGAGCATCATGTAAAAGAAAAAATACGACAGAGAAGTCTCAGGACTGTTCAGCAGGAAAAAGCCTTTATCAGGAGTTCTCTTTTAAAACTTTTAAAACTCCAGCAATTTCTTCTCTCCTCAGTTCCCAGAGGTTTACAGATCGTTGCCAAAAGAGTGGTAAACATGGCCTTTTTGTGACAAATTCAAAATTCCTTATTTTTTTCTTTAAAATAATAAATTTTCTCATTTTAAACATTTGATATGTTTTCTATAATCCATTGTGAATAAAATATTAGTGTATTAGATTAGCAAATAATCGCATTCTGTATTTATTTAGATTTTTCAAATGTCCCAACTTTTTTGGAATTAAGTTGTACATGCCATGAGTCACATTGACCGGTCGACTAAAACATTAACCAGTCATTGCTGTTGGACACTAGACAGACATATTAGATTGGACTAGAAAGATTAAATCTACATTTAGCTGCACAAAAATTACAATTATTCTAGGAATATATATATATATATATATATATATATATATATATATATATATATATTGCATGCTCAAATTAAAATCTCAGACATACTGCTGTACAAACTGCGCCTTCCATTAAGTTATTAAGGTTACAATTTTATCATCACTAAGTTATAAGGAGTTTCTGTGCTGCACTTTCTGTTTATCAATATTTGCCACTTAGCTTGCAGCTCATCCACACAAGCGCATTTTCAATTAACATCTGGTATGTACTTAAATAGTGTATAATAAAACACAGATGAATTAATTTGCAAATGTATTGTACTGATTTATTCTTACTACATATTTACTGCTGTGAGAAACGAAGAAAGAAAAATGCATTTCACCGACATGCGAAATTAAAACTGCGACTGCGTCTGGAAAGAATTTGAAACAAATACAATTCTCTTCAGAGCTGAGGTTAATACCAATCAGGCTGATAAAGATAACACCAGACAAACTGATAATTAAAAGTGAAAGAAATACCACAAGTAATCTGCCACTGCTGAGCAGATAATTTCATCGTTTTCTGCTTTCATGAGATCCATTCATTTAGAACAGAACATCTAGACTCACATATTGACTCTGTTAGGCGGAATCACTTCCAAGTATGTCCTGCCACTCCAACATCCATCCAACCTGCTTTCTCTCATTTTCTGCTTATGAATTCACCATTTGTCTATATACTCAACAGCTGCTCAATAAGACTAAGTATATCAGGAAGTATATCTGTACAGAACATTTTAGAGTCTATTTAATGATGTTAGCCAATTAGTTTTACACCTTTGCACCACAACAGCTTTTTCTGCCAACAAATGACTTCACTCATACAGTGACAAAGACTCAAAAATTTTTTTGTATAAAATCAATGCTAGCAGTGACTGTGAGCAATGTCAGGCTGACCGAGGTCTCACTGCTGAGTTAGTGTTGAGGTTCAGGCACTGGCTCAGCTGTAGCAAGTACAATGCTCATTGACAGGTACGTTTCACATAGCCCCAGTTTTGCCTCAATATCAAGGCTGACCTCACGTCTCCTCTAGGCGCCACTGTGGCCGATACAAAAATAGAATGTCATTACGATTGGAAAGAGTAAGAACAGCCATGCTCCATCTTCATCTGTGCTGCGCTCCCAGAGCCCGAGCAGTGCCGAGTCTCCTCCCTGTTCCTCCCCTCTGAGCTGGCGTGATAAGAGTAGAGATTTGTAAAACCATTTGTTTGAGCCCAGAGAAAGAAATTTGGCAAGCGAGCTGGAGCGTGGCCTTGAACTGGGCTCCAAAGTCAACACTATGGCTTTGTCACTCCTTTAATAGGCTGCACAATGTGACACCAGTCAGCCTCCTTTAGTTTTTTTTTTTTTTATTTCTTTAACCCTTAACTTCCATCATGTGATCGATATCCTATTAACAATCATATCTGTTCCATGAAGGAAAGAATTTCCACAAATCAAAATGAGTAGAGTGATCCATAAGAGCGATCATGTGATGAAGCAAACAGCGTTTCATAGAGGATTATACCTTAGAGGGGTCTGAGGCAGCAATGATCCAGGTGCAGTTTGCGTTGTTATCATATTGAACTGGGAAGTTGGGCGATGTGATTACACCACTAGGGCCTCGAAGCTGGCCTCCACACATGGGTGCTAAATGAAAGAGAGAAAGGAAAAGAGAGAGAGAAAATTAAGTTAAGTGTATAATTGAGCGTGTTTAAAAGCAACTGATGTTGCCCAAAGAGTTCAGAAAAAAAGAGGGAAAATCTAATAAAAAAATATTGAAGCCTGGATTTATTGCTTTTATTACATTTTTTTTAGTGTACTTCTCAAAAATAACAGACATTTCTGAACAAAAATATATAAATTACAAATTATAATATTCCAAAGGGGAAAAATTTATCAGCATGAACAACATCAGCCAATTAATGTTAATGTAAGCCATTTAAACCATATAGAGTTTATACATTACCAAGATCATATAATGACGCAGAAGTATCAAAAGCATTATAGAAAACAGGACCACATTAAATGCGTTCCAGGGTTTTAAATTAGTGATCAAAATAAAACAACTATTAATAAATAAATGCAAAAATCTGAGTCTGTAAAAAAAAATTGTACAGTTTGACATTGTTGATTTGTATATAATGAATATAAAATAACCATAATTATCATTTTTATTAAACAAAAATCGTGCGAATGACGTAAGTGACTAGTGTGCATTTACATCGCTGCCATTTATGGACCAGTGGCATTTTTGTTTTTTATTCTGTGTTTTTTATTAAGTCGTCCTGCAACCGCCGAGCACAAAAACAAGCTGAACCTCCTAATGCAAGCCGGGGAGAACAACACATCTGTGGGCACATCTGCTGGGATTTATGTGCTCCCAGTGTGTTCTGGAAATGTGCTCTTCAAAAAAGAGTTCACTTAAGTGCAATTACCTGTTTCTCAGCACCGCCGTGGTAGCATGCTCAGTTTTTAAGATGGCAATTGCAGTAGTACTGGCTTGGGTTAAAGCCAATTGGACAATGACAGTGAATATTACTTTCCAAATTGCCCATCCCCCTCCCCAAAAAAAAGGTTTATATACGAGTAGCATGCGTCTGAGAAACCTTCTGAGGTTTATATACTTTTTGATGACAATATGACTTTTCTGTGACTTTCTATATATATTTTTTTGTAGTTTCAAATTTGAATAGTCTTTTATGCAACTTTTTGTGTCCTCTAGGAGGACTTTAAAGCTCTCCCAAAATGAAAGTGCTCACTGCTTAATGAGGAAGGAGGGCATAGTCAGTGTTTGCAGTAAATGAACAAGTGTGCAGGTCTGGGACTAGCTGCAGTTCTTTAATGAGCTATGTCTGAGGTGAGCTCCTCGGGGGGCGACACACACACACACACACACACACACACACACACACACACACGTCCTCACATACTTAAAGGTGAGTTGACAAGTTGACATTAAAGAATAAATCTTCTAGAAAGTTAATTAGCACCATGGCCCACTGACCACAGTTTTCACCTTCATATTATAATACATATAATCTTTGGTCTTTGGTATTTTACTTAATTTCTGTTATGGGTCATTTACTCAAGGTTTTCTTTTACTTTTCTTAGCTTTTCTATTTCCCCCCAGTCCATTCTCATTCAGCTACCTACTTCTAAACTTTATATTTTTCCCCACTTCTAAGTTTCTGATAAGTTTTTTTTTTTACCCTTTTGCTTCCATACTTAATAACACAAACACACTGCGCTGAAAACCATATTTGAAACCTTAGACGAACCATATTTCCCACATATTTCCACAAGCCATGATGCAGTAACCTATAGCCAGGAGATCAAGTAGAACAGATTAGATTTGATAATTAGATAATCAGCCTTTATTGTATCAAGGTGTTTCAAGCCCATTGTAGCTGAATTGGATCAGAGTGAAATCTAGCACCATGGTTCCTAGGCCAGAGTTAGGCATGCAGTAGAAGTGTGCAACTGAAGTCGCCTCCAGAAGCGTTTGATAAAGACGATGAGATTGACTTGAACCTGCTGAGGCGTTGTGCCAACGTGGAGCAGTGAAAGTTTCATTAACAGGGCAAAAATGTCAGAGCTTGTATATTGAATTGCTCTTTGTCAAAGTGACTCCGTCTGATATTGGCATAGCATATCGGTTTGCATTGACAGGATTACAGTAGCTACACTAAACCCTGGAACATTTTTCACTTTTTACATAATGGATGAAATAACAATTTGTTCTGTACATTCTTAAGGACAAACTAGCTGGTTTATCCGACATCCGTTTTCTTTTAGAAGTCTTCATCTCTATTCTAGCTTTTTGGCATTTTTTTTTAACAACCTGTCATTTACTAGTGTTTAATGAAACAAGACAAATAATTCCTGAACAAGAAGCAATTGATTGGAACAGGTCTGAAAATGCATCAGCCAAATATCACCAGTCTTCACATAAGTTGATGGGGCTATAGTGCAGAGCAGCGGGGTGTCTGTGCTAGTAAATACCTTTCTACTTGAGATCTATTCCCTTTTCTGCTCAAGGGCATGATCCAATACTCGGTAAGAGCTAACCAACCAAAAACCGATCATTAAACAAACCAAAAAGCAAAACTGCAACCGCAGTCCTCCATCTTAGAGCTGTGTCTGATGTGCCGTAGCGTCCGACTGTGCCAAGGCTGTTGGGCTAACAGAGGGGATGTAGTGTACTAATGAAAGACTAATAGTCCACAGTGTGATGAATGATATTGCAAAAATAAATCAATATCACACGGCCATGGAGCACATATTAACTATTGTGTGTGTATGTATGTGTGTATATTTGTGTGCATTTGTGACTGTGTGTGTGTGTGTGTGTGTGTGTGTGTGTGTGTGTGTGTGTGTCTCAGATAGTAGTAGAGGACACAGTGTAACCTAGCTGAGAAAATTAGAATGAGAGGAATCTGTAGGCTGCAGGGCAGACAGCAATGCACTATGGGTTACCTGAAGAAAAAGTGTATTAACCTGTATGACATCTTTTACCATAGTCACATCTGTTTCAAGATAATCCCTACTGGCCCTATGGTTGGATGTAAGGAGCCAAAAACACACAAATATACAGCTTGCATAGAACCGAGTTAACCAGGGTTTTCTTGAAATGAATCCATTTTACATCTGCATCTATATGTTCATGGAATAAGAAAAAAGACTACATTCATTTCCATCAGTGTGTAGTGCTGCATGATGCGTTTTAAGCAATTTCACCTACTAGTTTGTTTACATTTTGGGAAATAGTGCAGAAGTTACAAGGAATTTTCACATGTTTGTACAAACTAGTATCATTTCCTAGCTCAAAAGATATAGGGGTTTAGGCAGTGGCAGGCCATGCATTTGGTACCTGGGCCTTCAGTGGGGACTTACCAGAATTAATCCACCTCTTATTAGCACCACTATCACGTCACAATTATAGAAACCATCAATACTGTACAAAAACGCAATATAACAACACGTGACATTACAGAGAGAGAGAGGCATATCACATATGAAGGGTGAATACCATTTTACTAAAGCAAGCTCCAAACCTCTACACTACAACCGAACTGGGCACCTACATCATCTGGAGCAGTTCAGAATCAACATTTTTTAACAGATTTTAATAAAAACCAACCTACTCACCAGCGATGCAGACTCATAATTTGCACCGCTCCTCCTCAGTGGCTGTAAGACAGTGGTACCGCTCTTATTCACTGGTCTGGAAGTGGTGAACAAACCCTTTTCCTGGCTGAGACAAGCTAGCTAGCTTCGGGGTCGGCCGAATGTCTAGCTTTTCTTGAAAATGGATTTTTAAGTATGTCCGAGACCAAATGAATTTCTCTTCCATTGTGCTACAGACGTGTTTTGCCAGTCAAACTTTGCTGTAACAGTTTCCCTCTGACCAACCAATCAGAGGACGTAAAAATGCTGACGCTATTCTGGGCCAGCTAGCTGACCATGTGAGGCGAATTTGAAATCTGATTGGTTAATGAAACAGACTCACTGCTAAAAGAGACTAAGGTTAAAAAGGCTAGCAGTACAGACTTTGAAGGCCCTGGGCAGATTAGATTGACATGACAGCACATAGAGGCTGAAATCTGATTGGATAAAAAAATCGAACATCCACATACACGTACTGGAAGCAGTGCAGCCAAGAAAAACGCTACGAAATGATGAGAATAAACTGTTCGGAATAAATTTATACAATTTCATTGAACAAATATTAGAATTAAGGTTGTAAATGTAGGTCAGTGCTTCTGATAGTGTTTAGGCCAGCAAAGAAGGCATTGCTGGCCCTGACCGCCCGCCACTGGGTTTGGGCCATGTTCATTTAAGCACTAAACTGATAGAAGCATTGCAAGTGTGTTAGATCCATAATATACACATTGTATATGTAATTGTGTTTTATAATTGACTCTACCCTTATCTACAGTACACCACAGCTGATAATGCTCTGTCTTTTGTTCCAAAGCAACAGCTAGCCATCTAATTGGCTAGTAAAATTAGCTCACATTGTTAAAGGTAAACTTTGATGGGTGTTCAGCATTTGAAACTTAATTTGCACTGTCATGTTCTAAGCAATTGACTTTTCTAGAAGATGAATCTTATAAACTAGCACACAAAAGCCAAGACTTTGTGTATATAAAACACCTATATTGCATGCTAGCTACCAGCTAGCAAATTAGTCCGTACTAGAGTTTCAGTCATTGTTGTGTTTTCAGCAATTTAGTTTTAACTGCTCAAACCAAAACTCAAAATAAATTACATTTGTCAAACAGTTGTTATTACTTGCATTAGCTAAATTATTTAAATAGCTTAATATACAAGTTCTATGTGATTTTTATGTGAGTAAGTTCCAATATTACACTATAAGGTTTGGTGATATGAAATAATACATGTTCTGTGTATTAATTATCTATATTAAATTTTTTTTTGCATTCATCTGGAGCACCAAAAAATGGTGTCCACACAGCTGAAAGCCCAAATGTGAAGAGGAGACAATTGCAGCAGAAATGTCATGTGAACTCTGGAGGACAATCACAATCAGAAAATTAGTAAAGCTTAATAAAGTAATTAATCAGCGCTGAGTGTGGTTAAATAAGCTGATTAGTAAAGAGATAGGCATCTTATCCCTCTTAGGAAATCTGTTACACAGATTGTCTCGCTTAGGCTCTCTCTCTATCTCTCTCTCTTTCTCTCTTTCTGTCCTCATCCAAATTCTATTCTTTTCTCTGTTATATAAGCATTAGAAAAGCACATGTGAAGCACGTGGGATGTTTTTTACATGATCGAAATTCAGCGTCGAGCACTTGAGCATGACTGATACCTCTACAGATGGGCCGGTCGTCACTCCAGCCTACGTAGTTGTCAGTCACACGCATGCAGGTTATGCTCTTGGAGCCCTGCAGCTCGTAACCTTCATCACAGGAGAAGTGCACTGTTGCCCCACGTCTGCAAATCAGAAAAGCATTAACGCTCAGATGATTACTAACATCGCTTAAAACCGATAACGCTTTCTATGTGTTAGTACTAAATACAATAATGCTTTTAAAGTACATTTATATTATTATATTTGGCATACATAGTATAATAAATGACTTTATCTTGCTTACATAATTTCTTAAAGAGAAGGTCAACTAAAAAAACATGTAAATGCATTATGCCATCTCACCTAGTTTATTAATACAAATTGAGTAGCATAATATTTCCCAGAGAGAGGGCAATTGTAAAGCAATAGTTGTTTTCATTTAACACATTATGTTCGCAAACTCAACAAAATGACCCGTAGCGAACTTTTTCGATAAATTACACATCTACGGCTTCCCTCCTTATTTTCTCAGTTTTGCACTGCACTTTATTTTCCACATATTTCCACATACCTGAACATTCCTTATTCACTATCATTTGTGTATGCTATTCACTATTTGGTGATTTGAGGTGGCGCAAATCTGTGTGCACACAATACATTTTAATTTAGTTTATTTTATTAACTTGATTTTCTTTTTCTTTTTCTTGAACTTACTTTCACTGGCCAAAAAATAACACCAAGACAGAAAATCTATTTGCTGCTGATTTGATCACCCCTACATAAGAAAATGTACACCCCTATATAAGATAAAAATCTGACAATTAGCTATCTGTTAAATACATTATTTTAGGTTATATCACTTTTAAAACAATTCGATAGTGTGCATAGAACAATATCTACTAGCATTATTAGCATACTTTAACTTTTTTATCATCAGCATTTTTAAATAGTACTAAGTACTAAAATATTCTGTTCCTTGTCCCTGTGTTGTTACTCTCAAGGATACATTCTTTGTATCTTTAATATGCACTGTGTCTTTGACCTGGAAATGTGGATATAGTATGCATTCAAATTGATTTAGCTTTGAAGGTATATTACATGCACTCAAAAAAACACACACACACACACACACACACACACACACACACACACACACACACACACACACACACACACAAACACACACACACACACACTTTAGAGAATGAAAACAAGAAATATATAGGGAGTTTAATATCAGAGAGTGCATGGGAAAATTTTAGAACTGCAATATATAAACTAAAATTTGTGGACACCTGACCAGAAGATTCATATGTGCTTTCTAAACATCCCATTCCACATTCAGGCCCCCACTCTTTTGGGAAGGTGTTCCACTAGATTTTGAATTGTGGTGGTGACAATTTGTGTCTATTCAACCTCAAAGGTGTTAGTAAAGTTAGGTACTGATGTAGGGTGAGGAGGCCTGGGATGCAGTCAGCATTCTAAATAATCTTAAAGGTGTTCAAGAGGGTTGAGGTCAAAGCCCTATAGCAGGCAACTCAATATCTTCCACTCCAACCCATGTAAACTCTACTTCATGGGGCTTACTTCGGGGGCAGGAACATTGTCATGCTGGAATTTTTGTTTCTCTCGTAGTTCAAGTGAAGGGAAAATGTAATTCTACTGCATCCAAAGACATCCTGTCCCAATGTTTTTGTCTATATAGAGTATGTAATGTTATTAATGCATCTATAAGGCATTAGAAACACAGGGTCCATGAAAAGTATCCTCACTATCTATGCGAGAATGACTGAAACATCAATTTGTAATGACTAATGTTCTTTCACAAGGTGTAATCTTACACAGTGAAAGCTGTAACACTGGAACGCGGTGCTGCTGAACATTCCAGGTACTATCAGTAACTATCAGTCCTCCATAGTGTCTCGGCTTCATTCATTCTCCTCACTTACACACCGAACTCTTCAGCACCTGCTGTCTAAAACCCTTCACACACATGTGTGAGTGTGTGATAGCCAGGACACCTCCAGTGAGGACAAAAAAATATATATTTGCCACCTCTAGTTTACTGTTGGCCTTGCTTGACCTAAGCGGTGACTCACTCTTTTCTGACAAGTGGTCAGAGCTTGTGTTGGTGCAGAGGCAGCAGTGTGCACTATCCATTACTAATCACTTGACAGAGGAGCTTCGTTCAGCTAGCAGAGAACATTCGGGTAAAAATGGAGGTAGAACTTGTGAAATCAATCGCGCCTGTTTGTCTGCGTTACAATTCTCAGAGTCTTGCTCTCCGGCCCTTTGTCATCTTCTACTCTTTTGCCGTCACTTTCACCTGCCTCAGCCTGTTTATTCTGATCAAACAGATAGATCAGAATAATCAGCAATAGAGAAATGAGAAATGAAGCAGGTGCCAACCTCTAGCATTCTATGGCATTAATGACAGGAAAAATAACAGTTAAATAAAAGCATTTGTCTTTCATCCTTTTCATCTAAAATGAGCCTGTTAATTAAAAACCATATGGTCAATTCCCACCTGAAATCGGAGCCTTTTCTTTTCCCCCTGTCTGGAATCCCGGGGTCAAGGCACATGTTGTGTCCTTGCGCCACACCCATCTGGGACACTGCAAAAGAAACGGAGAAGATCTAGTTATTTATACAGACGCCGATAGCAAGAGCTAACCTGTAATTGGTGGCTAAGTAGGTTTTGAATGTATACTGATTGATATATAATGAATATTCTTAGTTTTGTTCTTGTTCAAGAGGGTGCTTCAGATGAATTTCTGGACAACGTGTTCAAATGACTGGAATTATCTCAACCTTATTACAGTCCAAGGTTGCCAATTATTTCTTATGTAGTACTTTAACTTGCAATTAAGACTAATATAAAAAGGTTTGAGATGTTAAGGGTTGGAATTTTCACAGCATGATAACCTAGATAAAAAAAAAATATATATATAAAAAATGCAGTTTGACAGTATTGTGCTATTGAATGGCTATGTAAAATAAGCTGGTCATGAAATTAAAGAAAAAAAAAAAAAACATTCTATAACAAACTCGTTTTACAGAGGTCTCTTTCTCACATCTCAGAGACAGCACTGCTTCCCACATCAGGTATCACTGAGTGGGCTATAAACATGGCTGCTGACTGAAACCTTAAGATCAGTTTACAAACATGGCTGCCAAAAGCTACATCACACAACTCTCTGACGTGTTTACCCTCATCCCGACTGCACCAGGCTGAACTCTCTTACACAATCACTGTATTAAGACACTCATTTCACCAGTTCATTGTGAAGTACATGCTCAGTGTCATGTCCCTGTCTTTACAATGGCTAATGATCACCTGCTATTTTGTTTATTCTTATGACTACATTTGCGGTACCTGGTTTGCGTGCATGATAATGTCACACACAGCAATATTGCATCTTCACAACAGTAATGGATTACACAGCAAAAAGTTGTCAGTGCATGTCCTTGCTGCAGAGAAATCAAGGTTAATGTAATGTAATTTAGTGCTAGTCCATAAGGACAGGGTTATGACATTTTTGGAGGAACAGAAACCCACTGGAGTCAGAACTTGATCAGGTAAAAAAAAAACAAAAAAAAAAAAACAAAAAAAAACAGTAATAAATGGAAATGCATTGACTGTCCAATTGTACTCCGTGACTAACCCCGAAACCGTGACACCATAACAACCCTATATATGAATATACATACAGTAAGAAGTAGAAATGAACTGAAGTTGAATGACACTGTAATTTACTATCTGGGCAAAATTTGTCTCAGTAAAGCAATCCTTCCATATGATGCTGCTGCCAGTCTACAAAATAGAGTTTCATATCACATTAATATACAGTAAATCCTACAAAAAAAAAATGGCGTGCCACAATTGAATATTGGCTGGATCTCTAGAAAGGATGAAGTACTGCATGATCCTGATAGCACAAAAAGCATGTTAGTACTCATTTACATTTACAGTTTTATGCCTGATAGCCTTGAATCTCACTGATGTAATTAAGCAGTTAATTACGCAGAGGGATAAGAGCCTGGCAGCTTGGTGGTGCTGGGGTTTGAATTCACACCATTCAGAACATCATAACATCATAACATCTCAACTGCTGAGCTACCATTTCCCTCATAATCTCATGACCTTTTGACTTAACAATTGAACTACTACTGCCTAAAGAATTTAGGCTTGCACTCTCCAGATGATAGGACTTTAGTATACCTCTTAAAAAATATTTGGTAGATGCCCTCATCTGGAGAGAACTGCATTTATCTCAAACATACAACTGAACAGTTCTGAGGTTAAGGGCCTTGCTCAATGCCTTAACCTACACCCAAATCCCTCCCTTATTAACTTTCGTGTATTCGGTCAGCAACAATTATTTCCCCACAATTTCTGACCCAATTGATCAATTGCAACAAAAATAGCATTATAATATTTTATGAACTTGCCACTCATAAACCTTTCTCAACTGTATTCTGTATTTTTTTTTTTTTTTTTTTTTTACAATATTTTACATTTAAACAAGACACAAACCTAATTTTACATTTGAATTGCACTGTGCAGTAACAGGGAAAGGTATTCTTTTTTCTTGCATAATCTTAATACTGTCATTTTTCTGTATAATTTTCATTACCCAACACATGAATTTTAGGCTGCAATATTATTCGTGCGAACTGACGCTAGTCAAAAAAAAAATAATTATGGACACGGTTTCAAGGAGGAAACAACAATTCATTTCTCTGTTTCAGACAAACACCAGTCTGTTATCATTAAATAACTGCACTGCCCCTTTTTAGACGAGCAAAACCTCCACTGGACATTGTGTTATTCATTCCAGATAGAAAGTGAAAATGACATTACGGATCAATGAATGTGCCCAGGGAGTCTGGGCTCTAGTGATGTGTGGCTCTGAAGGCTGATGGTGGCAGAGAAGACTGAAATGACACTAAGTGATTGGCCAAGGCACCTGTGAGCAAGGATTCATACATATTGATGTGGGACAAAAGGCCACAATTGTCAGAGCTGCCACTGGGTGCCCTGATGAAGCTTATGGCATACACACACACAGACACACACACATACACACACACATATATATATATATGAGATTACTTATTTTTTTTTTTGCTGGCACTAATTCTTGCAAATATATATATATGCACAAACACTCACAATAAAGAAGGGTGATGTTTTCTCACAATGATACAAATGTAATAGAAAAATAAATAAGAAATCGATGCTGGCAGCCTGAGAGAAAACAGAAGTCTGGTGAGGCCTAATGACAAAAAGCACTTCTTTTTGATTACTGATGTTCTTTCCTTCTTCTTTCCTAATTTTCAAGACTGAAACTATAGAAGCATTCATTCATTTCTGGTCAAGACTAAGTTTTGTAGTAATCACAATATTGCAGGTGCTTTGGATACTATTTATTTTTTTATTTGCTAGACCTAATTCTTGCAACTTCACTTACAAGTAATGCAAATGTCTTTATAATCTAGTTACAGTGTTTAATGATTAATGCTTTTTTCAGAACAAACAGAGTGTTGGAAAGGCATGCTTCTCTGCTGCTCAGCAACCTCCTCGATGATAAGCCAGCAGCGACATGTGAATGAACGTGGGAGTGGAAACTGGTGAAGGCTCTGACTCGGAATGTCCAACCCCCTCTAATCCTCCAACGTGTTGATCACAGAGTGTGAATATGAATTCATTATTCGGATTGAGGAGTTAAAATGTTCTAAATAGACCCAAATATAGATATAAATAGGAGTCGCACTACAGAGGGTTTTTTTTTGTCCACAGGGCACCTAAATGTAAATACAGAAACAAAAATATTTGGAACAGCAAACATATAATAAATGTCGCACTCCATTACACCCTTTCAGTGACTATTAATGCATATTCATTTATACCTATACAGGTGGAATATAGATTTTTTTTTTTTAATTCATGTATCTTGAAAATAGTGAAAACATCTTATTGTCCACTAAAAAATTTCATTGTACAGTGGTACCCCGCTTATCGACCGGCTCAGACATCGAACCTTTTCGCTTAGCGAACAGTTTTTCGACCGCAATTTGCGCCCGTTGAACGACCAAATGCCCGCTTATCGACCTTTTTTTAACCCCGACCCACGTGGAGCGAGGGAAAGGATCTTCCCAGTCTCGCCTCAGCCTTCGTGGAGAGAGCATCTATCGTAAATTAAACTATCGTAAATTTGGCCAATAAGGAAAAAATTAAAGAAGCAAATGTCTTGCCCAGTATGTCGCGCAATGTTAACTTAAAACAAAGACCACAGGCTATAAACGAGATGGAAAAATTACTCGTTCCGTGTATAAAATATATGTATTAAAAATATGTATTATTTTATGTATTATTTAGTATTAATACTGCTAAAACAGGGCAAAAATTTTAATAAATGGGTATCGGTGGAGGTCGGGAACGGATTAATTGGTTTTCCATTATTTCTCATGGGATTGAGGGGCACATTCGCTCTTCGACCTTTTCGCATTTCGAACGGTTATAAGGAACGGATTAAGGTCGATAAGCGGGGTACCACTGTATTATTAATATACTCTTTATAAACAAAAGTATTGGGACACCTGATGTTTCCAAACTGTTATCAGAGTTCCTTTACTTGAACTAGGTGACATGGCAATACCTCTGTGCACAAAGCCAGCTCAATGAAGTTATGCTTTAAATGGGTTGGAGAGGAAGATCTTGAGTGGCCTGCTATAGAGTTCTGACCTTTACCCTTATGAACACCTTTAGGATGAATTGAGATGCTGACTGCACTCCAGGCTTCCTTACCCTATATCATTACCCAATTTTAAAGCCCTTGTGGCTGAAGATTAAGAACTTTTTACCCAATAAGCATATTTGAAATATGAGCCATTGCCTAAAACAGTTCTCTGGCAGTTCTGAGGTTTTAACTCACAAAACCACACTTGTATTTAGTACACAAAAATTTGGATTGTAATCTCGTTTGTAAGCACAAATTTGCTTTTAGTCAATGTGGAGGTCAAGCACTTCAAACTATTATTAACACTTACACACTGAAATCTTGCTGTGATTGTCTTTACTTGGAAGCATCTTCACTCCTCTGGACTTCAGCTCTGTCATCTTCTTTACTGCAAGAGAAAAAAGACGCACATTTTGAGGACAATGATGATACACAGTGTGTTTGTGTGTGTGCGTGTGTGTGTGTGCGTGTGCGTGTGTGTGTGTGTGTGTGTGTATGTGTGCAAGTAAATAGTAATGATAAGTGAAGTACACCGGTGCTGCCAGCATCCTGGTCTGATTCAATCGCTGTGAGAGAGAAGAACGACAGCCACTTAAACCTAATGGCTCGTATTTGAACCAAAATACAAATTCTTGTGTTCTCTGTGCAACAGATTAATTTGTTCACAGCAAAAAAAAATAATGCAGTAACTCAAACCAATTCCCACATCTTCCATTTTTATCATAAATAGTCTACATTACTTATGCTTCATCCTATTTCCTACTTTCACTACTTAGGACAATGTACTAATACAATGTAACTCTTTTATTTCCTTATTAAAAGATTATTAAAGCCCCAATGGTTAGCGAATTCGGTATAAAAAATCAATTTAGTGTTAATGTTCTCAATATTACATTTGCTTAAATATTAAAGATGTCATATGTAGCATATTGTACACTTTTAGAAAAATGTGTCTGATTCTTTGTTATGTCCCGGTTCACTAAATGTGGTTTTAAACATTTTTTATTTTTGCCTCAGTCTCACTTTCATTTGCAGGGTTTCTGCAGTTTTCACAAAGTCAGATTTAAGACTTTTTAAGACCATTTTCAGACCATTAGGAATGAAATTTAAGACCTATATCGCGACAAAATAAAGTCATAATGCATTATATTCGGACTAGCGAAAGAAAGAACTACATCACCACAGAAACTAACAAACAAAAACATTCTAAAGTGCTGCCGGAGTATTTCAATGAGCAGTAGAGGTAGTGTTACGTGGACAATGGAAAATTAAGACCTGTTTGAAATTATTTAAGACACAGAACAGCGAATTTAAGACTTTTTTAAAGCCTAACATTTAGATTTTAAAATTGTAGACTTTTTGACTCTAATTGTAGAATCTAAGACCCTGCAGAAACCTTTAATTGGATGTGATGGTGACTTTGCATTGACAGTGCTTGATCTCGGCTGGTATAATTATATGAGATGTCTGGTTTAAACATCTTTGATTAACATATCTGTACTTCTACATTACCCACAATTATGTTGACTACCTGCTGGTAGTTAACATGCTAGCGTAATGCTAGCGTAACAATTCATTCTCATAACAATAACCAGAACACACTATCACCTTCATGGATTTCACACTTCAACCTATTTAATGTAATTCATACAGGATGTATGGCAGTACCATCCTGTTATCAATAGTTTTAGTCATATAATCATAAGCCATATTTCCAGTCGACAGCTCTAATAAAAGTCTTTAAGAGGATATACTCAGTCCTTAATGAACCTTTAAGTCCTAGAGACACTCTAGAACACAGAAGGACTCAAACATTTTACTGATCAAAGAAAAAAAAAAAACAGAAGTCTAAGTGGCTTATTATGTTAAGAGTATCTACTCCTTGGAAATTAGCCATAAACACACTTGTGCTGAAAGAAAGAATGAGATGAAGATGAAGAGGAGGAAGGGGAGGAGGAAAAGGAGGAGGGGGGGTCAATTGAAAATCTAATTAAGGGCTTAGGGCCCCTTTCTCCTCTTTCTGACAGTATTTATTTATCAAACTGCAGACCTGTAATCCTATCCAATCGCTCTGATCTGCTTACAGAGGTGAAATTCCTCCAGATTTTGCCTTTGTTTTTTTGCAGCTGAGCCAGCTAATCCCGTTTTACAGCTCATCCCCTTTGAACGGGGACCTCTGAACTTTAAAATGTGATGAGAATGCAGGCAGTGCCATAGTGGGCCAAATGCAGTCGTGGGCAATTGTGACTTAGTGTTTAAGGCTTGGGAGGTTGTGAAATCAAGCACTCGAGAAATGTCTTACTTCTGTATACCATATTATGTCTGATCATGTGCTGTAATAGGGTATATGATGTGGGAAAATAATAACCACTGTATCTTGTTCTTTAGCAGAGTCAGAATAGGTGGCTTAATAATGAACTGTGGGCTGAAGAAATTCTCTAGAAGCAGAAGGTTATTGTTCGGTTCAACTTGGGAGGTCAGGTAGTTGAGACGATGTGAATCAAATTGGGTGAAAATTGGTAATGCTTGGTTGGGGATGCAAACCGGAAAAGGAAACAGGCACAATGCATTCAGATTCTAAGCATGTAATTTAAAAAAGAAATAAATAAAAATTTTAATTTATAAAAAAAAAAAAAAAAAAAACATTTTATATACATTTTAACACGTAGCTTGCTTTGAGCCGTTAACCAGCTGATAATGTATGTTATTTGAGAGGGAAATATGGATGGAGTTGGATTGGAGGCCACTCTGTACAGCTGGGATGGTTTCGCATCAACTGTCTGGAGATCCATTAGAATGGATATGGACTGTACTTAAAGTCAAGAGTCTGTTTCAATGATTTAGGATTGCATTTTATCACCTATCACTCCACACCTCAACAATGATCACCTGTAATAAATGGACATTCTATGCCAGATAAGGATGGATTCCCTTTTGAGTCTGGTTCCTCTCAAGGTTTCTTCCTAATGCCATCTCAGAAAGTTTCTTCAATAAGTTATTATAGTTACAGTTCTCAGCAGTATTTCTATTTACAAAATATTTGTATTTACAGTTTGAACAAATGATTTTATTTCGGGATTCCGCATGAATATCATTATGTAGTTGGTAAAAAATGATCACTTGTTGGTTTAGTGACTAAAACCGGAGTCAGGCTCATTTGGTTTCACACTTGAGCGTGTACAGCTCAGCAATGCAGAAATACAAACAAAAAAATAAAAATACATAAATAATAATAAAAAATAAAAAAACAATTGAACCCAGCAAGCTAGGTTTAACCTAACCCAAACTTTCAGGGTTAAACCACTGGATTTCCAAATATTTTTTGAAACTGTGTCCTTTTTTTTTCTCATCTAGCTCTTTTTTTAGAGTGAAGGTACTTTGAAAAGCGAGATGTTAAACTTCGCGCAACTGGCCTACCTTGAAAAGGCAGAGTCGGGGAGCTAAATAAATCGAGAGAATGTGTTCCAGCCATCTGTTCAGCTCTCTGTAGGGCAAATTGTACGGTGACAAGAGATAACCAAAGATTAGCGTTTTTTCGAGATTGTCAGACATCCTACCTTGGTACTGAGCACTGAAGCCCCTCAGCTTGTGGTTGCCATCAGAGGTGAAGTGGATACGCAGCCAGTTCTTACTGCTAATAATAGGTGAGGGAAGATTAGGTCCAGTGAACCTGCAACACAAAACCAACAGACATTGCTTAGAAAGCAGAGCAACAGTAACGTTTATAATGAATCCTCCAATCACCAAAAATAATGCTATAACTCTGCTAATATGGGGATAATGTGAAATAAATGAATCTAATGAATGCATAAATGCTAGTAAAGCCAGCTTTATACCATTGAGCAGGTTCTTGGGATGACAAAAATGTATTTCTAATGTTAAGACAAAGCTGTTCACATTATTGTGAGCTGGGTTTCACATTGAAAGCTTTTGAGGCATTGTGGAGAATGCTAAGTACATAAGCTGAAGAGAAATCTGAATCTTCCTGACAGAGAGGCAGAGGCTGAGCCTCACCGTGTGTGTGTGTGTGTGTGTGTGTGTACCAAATGTCAGATTTGGCTCAACGGGCCCTTTGATGAGTACGAGTGAGAAAGCAGACTAGAGAGGGCATTGGCAGGGAAAGGGAGGATATAGAGCGGTGAGACTGTGGCGTGTGTTTGAGCTTTGTCGCCGATTGTTTCTGCTGATGGTGTGGGTTTCTAACCCGTCTCTCAGACCTGACTTCTCATTAGCCAGTATTGTAACTCCACCAACACTGACGATGACAGTAATGACAGGGGTCTCTGAATCACAGACATAAAGACAGACTTTTATCAGCCCAGAAATGCTGCCTTGCTCACAGAATTAGTGATGATAGGAAGGAAGGGATATATCTTTTGAAATTCTGATGAAAGCTCAGGCTCATTTTGTGTTATGATATGATATGATATGATATGATATGATATGTTGTCACATTACCTATGGAATCATTGAAATTGTTATCTGTCGCTTCATGCTTTCACTGAGTGCTATAAAAAACATTTTTTAAAGCATCTATCGTACAATACGACTGTCTTGTGTACTGTAAATGCCATAGAGCGGTGCATATGTACAGATAGCTATAAACAACGTATAGCAATTCATTATTTTCCAGAACGCTCTGGTCACGATTGTGTTGGATTTCAAGCTTGTCCAGAGAACAATGAATGATACATCCTCTACTACCTGGATCTGAGGCAAGTCATTACAGGGCACCAGGCACACACATTCACATTAGCGACGGGTCGTTCTTGAACGATTCGCTCATTTTGCACGAGTCTTTAATGTGACTCGGAAGAGTGAGTGGTCTCAAAGAGCGATTTGTTAATTTTCTACTGGACCATAGCATCGCAAAATCTCTGTAGGTTATGTACAGGAAACAGAATTAATTAGTTTACCACTCAACTCTTCTAGTCCAAGTCGTTCGCTCTTTTATCGCGTGGCTCCCCTATACGCTATGCACTACGATACCTAGTAAACAGAATTGAGTAGTTCATCTCATGAGTCCTCTGGTCCAAGTCGTTCGTCCTTTTGTCACGTGACTCCCATATATGCTATGACTGTGATTAAAGGATTAAAGGAGCGAAATGAACTAAATGACTCAAATAAAGATCCAAAGAACCAAGTCACTAAAACGATCTGACCTTCCCATCACTAATTCACATCTAGGGACCCTTTAAAGAGTGTGGGAGAGTGGAGAAAACCAGGATTGGAACCTACAGTGGGGTTGTAAAAAGAGAGCCGGCAGCTCCGTTGTTAAGGCATTGGACAGATCAGAAGGTCATGAGTTCGAATCCCAGCACCACCAAGCTACCAATGCTGGGTCATTGAGTAAAACTCTTAATCCTTAACTGCTCTGGATAAGGTCAACTGCCAACAAATGGAACTGAAATAAATAAAAACAAACTACAGTGGTACCTTGACCTATGAGTGCATCAATGTACGAGTTTTCCGAGGTACGAGCGGTCACTCGGTCGATTTTTTTGCATTGTTACGCGAGCAAAAAATTGAGGTACGAGCTCGAGACGCCGCTGCTAGATGGCGAAGCGAAGCCAGAAAGCGAAGATTGTGACGAAAATTAAGATAAGCAAAGAAGAAAAAGTTAAAAAATAAAAGTTTAGGGATACGTAGTGTACAGGGGTGATAGAGAGAGTAGTAAAAAACGAGTTTTCCCTCCGCCTCCGCTTATCGCCTCCACCACCCCCCCACCACCCACCCCTCCACCGGCGTTTTCGTTAGCTCAAGTCGTCTCATCTCCAAGGTAAATACACTGAATAAAACCTTATTATATCTTTACATACTCTTTCTATTATGTTTTTTATAAAAGATTTGTTATTTAGAAATGTATTTTCCTAATTTAATAACATGAAGGGGGAGTGGTGGCTCCAGCGGTTAAGGCGCTGGGTTGCCGATCGGAAGGTCTGGGGTTCAAGCCCCGGTATCGCCAAGCTGCCACTCTTGGGCCCTTGAGCAAGGCCCTTAACCCTCTATGCTCCGGGGGTCCCTTACCAGGGAAATATCAAGGTCCGTGACGTGGGGCCGCCTTCCCGTGGGCTCACCACCTGCAGGAGGGACCGTAAGGGACGGTGCTGTGAGGATTGGGCAGCAGTCGAAGGCAGGGGCCTGCTTAGACTGCTGCCCCCGCGACCCGAATTACGGATAAGCGGGAGAAAATGAAGGATGAATGAATAATAACATGAAACATAAAAACGGGGTGGCATTTTGAGGGTTGGAACGGATTATTGGCATTTTAAGTATTTTCAATATGGAAAACTGATTTGATGTGCGAGCAAATTGAGATACGAGCTCGTCCACGGAACGAATTTCTGCTACTTATGACCCAAAATTTCTTTAAAAAAAATGTTTTGATGGCTAACTGTAGGAAACCTGTGGAAGACTTGACACTCACATGGCAGTCATGAAGGACTGCTGTGTAGACAGAGCCTGCGGCACACGAGTGCAATGATGGTGAACAAAATGTTCCCTGGACGATAACACCACCACTCTCACGCAACATGAAACCACAGAGTGTCATTTCAACACACATTAGCAGAATTTGGCTTATTAAATAAAACACACCCCATGCTCTTATGTGAAATGAGTTGCTAAGCTTCTCCAGGGAGTAAAACAGGGCTAGACATTCTCTCCCACGCTCACATCTTAAAGTATGCTGGCTGGAAAGAAAGTCATACTTTGTGACTACGGCCCCAGTGCTGCTGTGATGCTTTGTGAGCACGAGTGATACCATACATCTGGGGCTAAAGTCTGTCTCTGCAGAAATTCACTTGACAGACAGCTTTACAACTTCAGCCATCGACATGACATAATCACGCTCTGAGAGTTCTCATGGCTGTCTCACAGGTGAAAGTTCAGCCTTACACAGATTTTCCTTTTCTCGGTTTTCTTGCACTCACTGAAGCACTGGAAAGAAAGAAAATCGTTCATACAATAACTGGCGGGCATGGAGATGGTGAGAACAAGATTAATCCCTTCCACAAAATCAATCACCCACAGGTCCGCCTTTACTGAAATTAGTTTTCTTCTTCAAGTCCACCCATTATTTATTTATTTAATGCTTCTACCCTCTCCTCTCCTTTGAGGGCTGCTAAAATAATGGACGTGGCATTGAGTTCTGACAACTTGTCACATGATATTAGTCGTGATTTACGATGCCAGCCAATGGACAGATAAAGTGAATTTTGGTTCAGATTGTTTTATTACTTTATAATCAGACCATATAAAATGGTGGACATCTAATGCAAGACAGCACATGGATTTCTACATGTGATATACTTAAAATGCTTTTACTAAAAATCAGCTAAATTCAATTTTATACTATTACTTGTAATTCTTTGGCTTTACAGATTCTCTCTCTCTCTCTCTCTCTCTCTCTCTCTATCTCTCTCTCTCTCTCTCTCTCTCTCTCTCTCTCTGTCTATTTCTCTAGACACATTATTACAGAGTACTAGGAGTACTAACCATTTTACTAGACTGAATATATTGTGTTACCAAAACAAAAATCTGAACTCTCATATACTATGTGACACAAATGTTATGGAAGCAGTAGGTCAGTGGTCAAAAAGTTGGACTTTTGATCAGAAGATTTAAGGGTGAGGATAAGGGTGTCAAGCTAATGTTGTAAATATAAAATGATCAATACTCGCATTTATAGTTGTTATTGTATTTTCTGTCTACAGAGCCATTCACCTGGACTGCGATTAGATTGCAGACCCAGCAAAGTATTCCAGAGGACCAAACTAAACACTTAAATAAAAACAACAACATGACAACAATATGGGAAAAATGCACTTTAAAGAAAAATGGTCAAAAAAGTCCGTGTTTAATCAGCATTTCAGCAACTTTTTATTTCTTTAAAGCTGCTGTGTGACGATGTCTATTGTTAAAACACTGAACAAATCAAATTGAATTGAACTACATTTCAGAATCCGTTCAGTGGTGCTAATCTGATGTGGTGATATAAATTAAAGATGGTGTCCTATTTGTAGCTGAATTATTAATGGGTAAGCATTTAAAGGTTATGTTATTTACCTATTTAGATTTTTACTGACAAAACTTTATTTAACTAGACATCCACAAATTTTAGTTGAATATCAATATTGATTTATTATATGCTTTATAATGCTATATAATATAATATATTATTGGAAATAAATTATATGAAAATTTTCTTCAACCCACCAAAACGTGTACCATGAAATGGGCAAGCTGAAGTCACCAAAATAGGTGCTAATCTTTTCTTTTCAAAAACTACAAGGACTAAGAAAGGTCACTTCACTTACACACCTAAAACACATTTATTGGTGTGCACCTCTAGATAAAATGCCTTAAAGAATCACTCCCATCCTCCTAATGTCCATGTCACAATGCCCTTATTGAGATGTCTATTTGAGTTAAAAAGCAATTTATGTCCAAATCACTTCCCATTATTAGGCAGTGATTATTCCAGGAAACAGTCTCCGGATCTGATAAGTTACACAAGAGAAGGAATATCGAAAATGTCATTACAGATTAGAGCGCTCATAAATATGCTATTAGAGAATGGTGTGAGAAGTGGTGTCACCCCTTACACCTCCCTCTTCCATTCACTTTACTTTCTTCCTTTCTAAAATAAAAAAATAATAACAATAAATTGTACTCAACAAAGAGTATTGAAAGTCAAAGAGGGGTATAGATGGTTTGATGAAGCACTCTTTTAAGGGTATTATTGCAAGTTCAATACCCTCCCTTCACCCATGTCCTTGGTATTAGATTTTTTTCGGACAAACCTCAGGAGTGGCACTGTAAATGAGTTCTTGATCCCAGTCCAATGAACTTCCTAGATTAATCGAAAAATATTTCTGGCATTAGAGCAAAAAAAAAAATGTACAAAAAAATTCGCAAGGGCATACTTGTCTATATGAACTACATCCAAGCGCTTCAAGTATGTGCCACTTAATAACACTTTGTTTAAATAAACGTCATAGCAGAGATTAATTGCATGAAATCGGCTGATACAAATAAGCAAGCACTTCTGCCAGCTCAGCACATTTCAACTTAAAATAAAAGAAAATAAAGGGGGAAAAAAAATGATCCATTTTGCTTAACTAACCACGAAAAGCAGTCAGCGGTGGCAATGTAGCACTTTTCTTTCTTGTTCTACAAACGCAGCAAGACCATGATTGTAGATTATGGAGCTATAATAATAAGCTTTTGTATTTCCTACGTTACCCCTGTATGTATTTCGCTTGGGAATACACAATTATTGGCATTGGTGCTAAACGTTGGCATGTGGGCTACAGAACACGTCTTTTAAACAGAATCTAGCTTGACTGTGGCTACTTATGCAGATTGGCTGGCCTGCTGCTTTGAAATCGATGAAGTCTCTATGGCAAAGAGCACCGGTCATGATGATTTGAAAAAAAAACAGAAAAAAAAAAACAGAACGTTCCAGCGTGAACGATTGAACAATGCACCAGCCTGCTCGTACTCTGAAGTGACAGAACAAATCAGGCTTCCTTGGCAATGAGTTCAGTTCTGGGAATTAAAAGTGAGGAGAGAAGCAGAGACACTGGCAAAAGCTTTGACCTTCACTTTCACATCGCTCAACAACAAGCAGTGCCATTAAACTCACTTAGAGCTTCCTATAACTAGCGAGGCAGCTTTGAGCTAAGTGCTATGTGACTTATAGCTTTGAAAAAAAGTTTTATGACTTTGCAAACATCCGAAACTGTGTCGACTGTGCAGGAAGGATGTGGTTAGGGATAAAGCGAACTGTACTCGCTGGAACAAGAAAAAAAGAAGAAATCCACCCCGATTAACAAACTGTCTGTTCTGTGACACGCCACACCACAGGTGAAGGGAGCGGCTTGCATTAGAGCATGGCCAAAGCTCAAGAGCCGTCTGACAATTTGGTTTGCTCAGGAACTGATTTCCATCGAGCTGCCATTAATAATTCATGAGCTGCCCTTTGGCTTCACAACAATCACTTGTTAAATCTTATAGAGTTTTTTTCCCCCCACCTTCTCCTGAGAAAAATGACAAAATTTATTCAGTGTCTTACAAGTGCACATATACAACAGAATGTAATAAAATTAAGTAAACTGAAATTAAATATAACAATTTTTTTTTTTTAATCAATCAAATTAAATAAAATGAAGCCAATTCATACAATTCGAGAAGCGAGAAATGTTTGATATGAGGAAAGACACACATCCATCAATGCGGAGAGAAATAAATATTGTTGTCTACTTCAATAATAATAGCCAAACACTTCAAATGAGTTTGATTCAATCTCTATATTCATCTCTGTTTCTTTAAATATTAGTGATATGCCTTACCTCAACTTCAGGCCCTTTTATATCTTACTTTAAATTGTGTTCACCCATGTACGCGTGCCAATATATAACAGTTTTAGCTGATAGAAATCACTATTGATGGAATAACTATTTCTCACCCAAAGTTGACTAAATAAATGACGATGCAGGAAAGTGGTGCTATAAAACGAATTGGGCGCTAATCGATTAGTAAAAGGCTAATGGGTAATTCAGGTTCGAACAGAAGACACGGTTGCATAGCTATCCAGGTGGTTTCATTGCCGCTTTGTTATACTCTTTCTGCAGAGCATCTGAGATACAGTTAGAGGACAAAGGTACTGTTTGGCACCTGTAGGGAAGGTATGTGATTAAACTTTAGTCTGGTGTAGTGATTACAGTACACACAGATGATGTATAAATGCAGTGTGTTAAAATATACCCCGGGATGCAAAAGAGCAAACAACATCCCAGACTCACCAACAGCCGCAGACCTGTTAAGCCAAACAAACCAGATGCCAGATATGTTATATATTGTAAACAAACAAACAAACAACAAAACGTATCAATGAAGTGAGAGAATACAATGATACTCGCTCTCGTTATTTCTTTAATAACCATGGCACCGTTCTTTACCCTCCTCCACCCCACCTGTGCCAGCGGAAGATGAAAACAAATAAATGACTGAATACATAACAAGCATTCCTTTATCACACCAACCATTATGGCCCATTACATTGGATTTATAGTTAATGGGGGAAAAACAAATTAGTTTCCAAGGTCACTTGGATATGGTAATTGAGCCTCCCAAACGGATCCATAAAATATGCTCATAAAAAAGATCTATTGCTATTCAACACCACATAGAACAGAATCATGGTCGATGAGCAAGGTGATGGTCTAT
>JAAIIK010000068.1:702357-714217 GCA_014706435.1 Silurus glanis | reverse complement strand
TGTGTGTGTGTGTGTGTGTGTGTGTGTGTGTGTGTGTATTAGTGTGGGAGGCAAAAAAGATATAAAAGTGGAACTTGTTATTCATTACCTGGACTTCGGAAATAGTTGCCAATTGCTATTACTTGTATGAGTTTTGTTGTACACAAACAAAAATAATGAACAGTAATAAATAGTCTTGATATTTATATGTGCTTTTTGAATGTCCTATTCCATTTTAGTCCCCGTTTGCTGTTATAATAAACCTCCACTCTTCTGGGAAAATGGTCCACTAGATTTTAGAATGTCAAATCAAATCAGATTTTATTTGTCACATACACATACATTCAGAGTACGACATGCAGTAAAATGCTTTATACGACTGTCAGGCATGAGGGAATAGTATGGGGAGAAAAAATAAAACAAGGAAAAAGAAGGCAGATAAATAAAGAGTATAAACTATGTAAAATATTAAATATATAAAGATATATATATGAGGAAAAATGTATATACAAGGTATGCTTATAACAGTAAACAGTAATCACATAAGGGTTAATGTGATTGTCCTTAAAGTGAACGTGTGCGGTGCGGTGCGGTGTGGTATAAAGTGCACTGTGCTATGCTAGTCCACAGTTAAAGTGGTCATGGAGATTTGTGCTCATTCAGCTGCAAGAGCATTAGTAAACTCTGGCACTGGTGTGAGCAAGGAGGTCTTGGGGCAGTTAGCATTCCAGTTCATCTCAAAGGTGTTCAATACGGTTGAAGTAAGGACTCTTTAGCAGGCCACTCGAGACCTTCCACCCCAACCCATGTAAACCATATCTTCATAGAGCTTGATTTTAGATGGGAATCTGAACAATAAATCTTGACAATAAAATTGTAATGGGTTAAGAAATTAGTTGAGATTAGATTCAACTTTATTGTCATTGTGCAAGGTACGTGTACAGAGCCAATGAAAGGCAGTTAGCATCTAACCAGAAGTGCATAAGTGGCCTATTTACAATAAATAACAGAATGATAAATAGTTTATGAGATCCATATATACTGTACAGGGTAAACATGACTGAGAACAGAGACATTCCTGATAACCCGACTATCATCATCTTTTCTCTGCTTGTGTTCTATATGGTGGATGTTCAGCCTGGGTACATTCATAAGGTAACACAATTAGAAATTCGTTTTATATTAATATATCAATTAGGGCTGTCAAAATTAATGCATTGATAATGCGTTAACACAAATTCATTTTAACGGCATTCATTTTATTAACGCGCACATTTCTATTTGACCATTTTTATCAAAAAAATATAGAAATAAATACATATAAAAGAGGCGAAATTAAAATCTTTAATGCAAAACTATGTCCTTTCTTTAAAACTAAAAATGCAATCCGCCATGATGCACACAATAAACCCTCTGGGGTCGACAAACGCACCGGCGCATTTTGTGGATTATTTTCCTCATAACTCCGAAACTAACTTAAATTACTGCATCATTCGAATCTGTAAAGGGTCTAAATCTATTTGTATTTACTCATAATAACAACAAAACTCTCTTAAATAAAAAGTTTTTTTACAGCTTTTGTAAAATAAAAAAAAACAAACAGGGTGCACGCTTTGCTGTCTCTGTCATCTCTCTTCACAAACACATAAAACAACCTGAATCTTAGTGAATACTTGCCTCACAGACATAATAAATATATAAATAGAAAGTTCGAAATGTCTAATAAACAAATATTATCTGATTATGTAATCTGTATGAAAGTAAGAAGAGGTACAGTTTCTCCAGTATCACCTCACTGGTGGTTTGATAGGTTTTACTAATAATAAACATACATTTGCATAAAGCATCCATATTTGTCCATGCCCATGTTGATTAGAGTATAAAAACTTGAAAATTATTCATTTAAGGTACATTTAGAACAGATAAAAATGTACTATTGTTTTTCGTTTAATGTTGAGTTAACTCATGACAATCATGCCATTAATTGCGATAAAAAAATTTTAATCGATTTACAGCCATAATATTAATATGATGTGAGGTCCAGTTACCAGCGTTACACTAAAACAGGTAGTAGGAATGGCTACTTTTTACTTAAGTACATGTCAGAGCCCACACTTGTTTACTTTAACTTGAGTAAAGAAGTATAATCAGTACTTCAACTTTTACCAGAGTATTTTAAAACATAAGTATCTGTACTTCTACTTAAGTGAAGGATGTGTGTAATTTGCCACCTCTGTACAGGGATAAGGTACAGGAATAATGTACAGAAGGTGAAGTAGGTAATAATATATGGTATACATAATAACATGTGTGCAAAGATTGTGCGTAGATTGACATGGCAGAAGCTAAAATGCTCAAATGACATGATATAGAAATGTACAAGTATGAATGTACTGTATGCATGATGCAGTATATACAGAATAAATATGGGTATACTATACAGTAGTGCGATGATAAACATGAGTTATGGATGGTTACGCAAAAATGCGTAGTGGATAAAGCAGTGCAAAATACACAGTAAGTGACAATGCAATAGCATATTAGAGAATATTATTATGAGGTAGTATTAATGAAATAATAACGGTGATGTGGTGCAAACTGTCACACACATACACAAATGGCAAAATAGCAGACTAAAAAAAAAAAATTCAATTAAATGTTAAAAAGTCTTTGACATCCATTGTGCTCTATTGATTTTGTCATGCTACCTCCAAACAAAAAAAAACACACTCTAATGAATTGTAAAACATTCATTCAAACCAAACAGCAAGAAACCTACAGCAACTTCAGGTTTTAAAACCTAAAAGTGACAATAATATGAAGTCTTAGTACAAATATATTTGGTTGTGATTAACTCTTTAAATGTAGTTAAACAAAACTGAAAACCCACTGGTTTATGTACAGTGCTATGGTCATTTTTTACCCCCATCTCTAACAGAGCCAAGAACATTTAAGAGACTACCCTTCTGACCCTTTAACAGATTTAGAAATGCTTCTGAATACATAGCCAGTGCTGCTCGGAATGCTGCCGTGTGATAAAAAGAAGACCCTTAGTAAATGTAAATGACAATAAAAAAGGTGTATGTGGAAGAGCTGTTAGAGTAGTTACTGAGGTGCTGCATGGAGTTTTGACTAGCTTTGGCAAACTTGAGTCCTGCTGGGCAGCAAGCCACTACAGCGCAGTAGAAACTAATAACCATTTAACTGCAAGAGGAAGAAAGATTTGTGAGAAAAAGAGAGGTAGAGGAAGTAAAAAGATGGATCTTAATACCATCCTTTATTGAAAAAGCCAAATAGTAACTATTACTTAAACATAACCTCATGCAATATATTGTGACTGTGGAAACATATGCAGTCAAAAGAGGACAAGAAACAAAAATAAGCCAATATTATCTTCTTCTTCTTCTTCTTCTTCTTCTTCTTCTTTCGGCTTCTGCCATTAGTGGTCGCAACAGCGGATCAACCGACTCCATTCCCCCCTGTCCTCTACATCTGCCTCTTTCAAACCAACTACCTGCATGTCTTCCATCACCACATCCATAAACCTCCTCCTTGGTCTTCCTCTTTTTCTCCCACCTGGTGGCTCCATCCTCAGCATTCTCCTACTGTTATACCCCATGTTCCTCCTCTGCACATGTCCAAACCATCTCAATCTCGCCTCCCTCACCTTGTCTCCAAAACGCCCTACATGCGCGGTCCCTCTAGTAAACTCATTTCTAATCCTGTCCATCCTCGTCACTCCCAACGAAAACCTTAACATCTTCAGCTCTGCTACCTCCAGCTCCACCACCTGTCTTTTACTCAATGCCACTGTCTCTAATCCATACAACATCGCAGGTCTCACCACAGTCCTATAAACTTTCCCTTTCACTCTTGCAGATACCCTTCTATCACGCATCACTCCTGCTATCACTCTTCTCCACCCACTCCACCCTGCCTGCACTCTTTTCTTCACTACTCTAACACACTCTCCATTACTTTGCACTGTTGACCCCAGGTACCTAAACTCATCCACATTCACCACCTCTTTTTCTGCAACCGCACCACTCCACTGCCCTCCCTCTCATTCACACACATGTACTCTGTCTTACTCCTACTGACTTTCATTCCCCTTCTTTCCAGTGTGTACCTCCAGTTCTACAGGCTCTTCTTAACCTGCTCCCTACTCTCACCACAAATCAAAAGATCATCCGCAAACATCATAGTCCATGGAGACTCCTGTCCATCACCACTGCAAACAGGAAAGGGCGCAGAGCCGATCCTTGATGCAGTCCAACGTCCACCTTGAACCAGTCATTTCTACTGCACACTTCACTGCTGTCACACAGTCCTCATACATGTCCTGCAACACCCTCACATACTTTTCTGACACACCTTACTTCCTCATAAAATACCACCACTCCTATTTTGGGACCCTGTCGTACGCTTTCTGTAGATCCACAAACACACAATGCAACTCCTTCTGACCAAAAATCAGCCAGTATTTTAAAAGTAGAAAATAACAAATAAGCCACAAATTGATTTCTATTCTATTTGAGGTAAATGTGCCAGGCATACCCCAGTGTTAATACTGGGTCTGTATCCACTGAAATCCTGACATAAGTATAACGCTTGTTCAGAAGTTGAATGAACAGTAACTCACTATTTTTTATTATCAACCATACAGGCAGGATTTCACCAATCCACCACATGCATCTTCTACCACATCCACTGCTCTCTGCCTTGACATCTCGTTCATCCTCTTTACCAAATATGTAACTTTGCTAGGCAATTCCAGAGTAAATACAGATCTGTGCTTCCAGACTGATTGTCATTAGTGTGTTTTTGTGGTTGCTCTGCCTGTTGTTTACTTTTTGGATTTGCCATCTGATTTGAAAAAAAAAAAAAGAACAAAACAAAAACCCCACAAAAATTTCCATTTTTCAGTGTTTGATTCTTGCTGCCACTGCAATATGATTTTGGATTTGGCTCTGTATTGGCTCTCTATTGAAATATTTCTGCATGTGGATCAACACAACATGACTTACATGACTTACATTTCCATTCTACTCTAATGCAGTAGTAGAATCCATCCAGTTCTTCTCACACAGGCCCGCTAAATAAGTCTGCACAAAATGACCCAGCTGTGTATACTCAGCAACCCTTGGATGGATCACAAACCCAGAAGACAAAAGCCTTGATTGTAAAAGAGGGCTATAAAACAAAAGCTCAGCCAACACTGACACCTCAGGAAATGTGTCAGACAAACACACACACACACACACACACACACACACACACACACACACAAATTCTTTCAAAATCCCTGACCGGTAACATGGGGTAGGTCTGTTGGAATTTCATGAGAAACAAGTGTTTGTGAAATTCTATTCAGCCCACTTTCTCAGAAGTGCACTATCAGTGTCTTTCCAGACAGAAGAACAGGGATGCAACAGCCAGGTCCTGTCATTATCCTAGACCTAATATACGCCAGGTGCTGCTCCGCTGTAGAGGCAAGTATCATACAGCTGGTCCAAACCAATATTGGGTGCAAAAAAAAAAAAAAAAAAATATTGATATTAATTATACATCTATATAAATAAAAGTTTGTAGACACCAACCAAAAATACTTATGTGCCTTCTATTAAACATCCCATTTCACATTTAGGGCACAAGAGTGTTAGTAAGTAAGTGTTCGTAAGTAAGCCTGAGGTGCAGTCAACATTTTAATTCATCCATGTTCAGTATGCTTGAGATCAGAGCTCTATAACAGGCCACTTCCACTCCAAACCAAAATCTTCCACTTCATCCCATGTGAACCATATCTTCATGGAGCTGGCTTTATACACATGGGTATTGTCATGCTGAAACAGGTTTGAGTTTCCTAGTTCAAGTGAATGGGAAATTGAATGCTCTCACATCCAAAGCCATTTTAATTATGTGCCTCCAACTTTGTGGAACACTTTGGGGAAGAAGCACATGTAACTGAAAAAGTCTTATTTGCATTTAATGTATCTTTTCCCTATATAGATACTCGAGTAACAACCTTTTCCATTTAGATCATTTAGTGCACCCTTCCAGTTCTGTTTTTGAACATCCACCCACATCATGCTCCCTGGTAATTGTGGAAGGCAGTCCACCATTACCTAATTTTTTATCCCAAATGACTTTTTGGAGATGAAGCGTTCTGCAAAATCTCAAGAGTCTCAGACCGAGCTTAAATGTCCTGCCTATGATAAATGAAAACTGAAATATAATCAGCATAAATAGAAATGCCAATCCTTTGGACATTGAAACACTCCTTGAACTTAAAATCTTCTCTCTCTCTCTCTCTTTCTCACTCACTCCCCCCTCCCCTTTCTAAAAAAGCAGAAGGTTCTGTAGATGTTAAATTGTACAGCTGACCTAACAAAGGACAGCCTTGTCTGATCCCTCTTGAAACTGAGCTTGGCCAGTTTACTCCACCTTCCACCTTAGCATCTGTGATGATCCTGCATTTAAATGCAGTACTTCCAGTAATCCAAACACTGTTTTGAATTCTCAAAATCACCCTTCTAATCTTCCCTCTGCCCCAGGAGACAACAAATGCTCAAAGACAGAAGCATCCTGCAGCAACTAATATTAAAATATGAAAGTGTATTAGAGAAGTGTGACATGATTACCATGAGAGAAAACAGATAAGGTGAAAACATGCCAGGTTTTACATTATCACTCTGTTTAGAGAAGGTATTAGAAAATTGATTGATTATTAGCAATATTTTCAGATTTATCTGAGTGTACTCGCTAAATTACTCCTGATTAGACAAGATAGTTGCATGGCTTTGGATTTTCCTCCTGTCATCATTGTGCCACAATTAAAAGTTCTCATAATGTCTGTCATGCTTTTTTTAAATAAATATTATATTATTTGTATTTTTTTTAACAAGCTAGCCATTTTTCTGAAAGCAAAATCTATATTCCGATGACTGACAACATGCTTAAAATGTTCTTTTTAACAACACAGCTTACATTTACATTTATGGCATTTGCCACACACCCTTATCCAGATCGACTTACAACTGAGCAGTTGAGGGTTAAGAGCTTTGCTCAGGGACTCAGCATTGGCAGCTTGGTGTTGCTGGGATATGAACTCATGACCCGATCCAAAGTCCAATGCCTTAGAGCTACCACGTCTTCTCTTAAAAAGTACAAGTAAGCAAACGCAATAACAATTTCTGCCAGGAGAAGTACCACCATTTTGAAATTTTCTTCAAGCACCATAAAGGATGATTAAAACATCATTATGCCACAACCTGTCCCACTTCCCCAAAATACACACTCTAATCGTTCGTAATTACAACATTTATGTTTGTGTATTGTACGCCTCTCCCATCGAATTCATGTTTTTTTAAGACATAATGTGCCTTGAAAGCCTGACTATTGCCTCATGCAATGCACGATTTGTCTATGGGTAGAAAGGACACACCTTAGGAACCCCACTGACGGGTGCTATTTAGGTGATGTGTTACTGACGGAGTCCGGCACTGGTACAAGTGTATTTGCGTGCTATGCTGAGATTTTTAAAGACCTGTGCATTCACTTGCTGTATTCATTATTAGATAGAGCGCCTGCAATTGTAGGAAATATAGCCCACTTTTACATGCACAATCTGTGTTAATTGTTCTCTACCTTTTCTTGTTTCGCAGAACTACTTTTGGTTGCTGCACGTGATAAAATTGGACCAATTGGAGCATAAGGTGAAAAGAAAAAGGAGGTCCCATTAACTGTACAGTAAATATAAGATACCTCAAATAAGTATAACTCATGTAAATGCTAAAGCATTGAATGGAATAAAATGCATAATATTTACCTAATAATTTTTTTGCAAATGTCAATAAATGCGTACGGTACATACTGTAGTATATGATTTCATGAGCTCATTAGCTTTACATTACATAGTTTTAATGTCCTAAAAAAAGAAAACATACACATGTTCCTGATATCCGTTGCTATACAAACTGTTTGGCAAAACATTACTGTGCAACCTCCTTTCTATGTCTGACTGACCGACCCGCTGTGTGCTAAGCAAATCTTCGATATAGCGTTTTAGGTCTATAGTCACCTTCATTGTGACACTACTTCTCACAATTAGTAGAAGTGCCCAGATTGGGGTAAATCAGCTTAGAATTATGGCACACTTTTATTTGGGGTGTTTGGTTGATTAATATGCTCATACAAGATGCATAGCAGATCTGGTCTGCTTCTGTAAATAATATGGCCATAACAGGAACACTTGATAAACGGTAATAATGTTAATGCAACGATGAGCCAAAGCAGCAGACCAAAATCACTAACATAATACCCTCCACTGGGAATGGAAGGAAATCAGTCTATGCTGGGACCCGGGGTGGGTTTGTGTTTTAGGGAGAGACGAAAAAGCAGGATATAAAAGTGCGTCTTTCGGTTTTCCAGATAATTAGAGTCATAAATAAACTAACATTTATAACAACTTATGGCAGGCTGAACTCTCCATCCATCAAATACAGTGTATTAGAAGCTGGCTTGGGGCTTATCTCACTTCTCAAATCATTTACTTTGCCTCACACATACAGTAGTCTCATTATTGTATCAAAGATTGTAAAAGACTGTTTAAATATGGCTGTTTTCAGAATACAGCTCAGCCAATCGAGCTATGGGTTTAATATTCGTGTCAACCCGGTCTCAGGGAAATGTTCACGGACAAATTACGTGCAATGAATTCTAACGTTCTATCACAAGCCGGTGTAGGATATTATCATATCCAATTTTCACAATATTGCTGAAAAAGAAGGTGAATCTGTGTACCAGCGGTGCGCGAGTGGGGAGCCGGGAAAGGGGAGGCGGGAACGGGGAGGCGGGAAGCCGAGAACGAGCGGTAAGAAACACCTGTAGCTGATGAGACTAATCAGTGCACTCTGTTTCAGTCTGGTGACGCCAGTAAAGAGGAGAAAGACACCAAGCAGAGAGACGAGTGAACTCGGGTGGACGCGAGAAAAGCGCCAGGGTGAAAACTAAAGTGAATAAAGAAAGTTCTGCTTGGTGAACTTTTGCTTTTTTGTCTTTCTTCCAGTGAGGTACCAGTGAGTTTGTTAAATTAGATATTGTATAAAATCTACTGAAGAATCATATTGAAGATACAAGTTACATGAGACATGTAGTTGGAAGTGTGCAACACTAACAAATATTAACCAATAACAATAAATACATAAATAATACTGAAAATTGGGCCCCATTCATTAAAGAAGGAGAGATTGACAATGTAATATGTAATTTAAAAACGATATACATCGATCAGGTATAACATTTGACATTTTGGGTAATATAGTTACGGTGTGTGTGTGTGTGTGTGTGTGTGTGTGTGTGTGTGTGTGTGTGTGTTTTACATTTAATGTTTCATTTTCTAAAGATATGATCTACTTAACTGTTCTACTTATTTCAGCGTACCCATACACATGTCTTCAATCCTTCATTCTTTCACTCCCTCGCTATGTGGAATTGTCAAGATTTTCTCCGTTTAAGATAAACCTTTGAATCTGGACATAAAACACCAAAAGAATCCATAGCGCTAGCATGTACAGAACAAATCATATTTCCGGTATGGAGTGAGTAACCACAAACACTGCGCTCACTGTAGTTTCTTTTTTTTTATACCCTCGGCATTGTTGTGTATGTGTTAATGATCAATAATAATAATAAAATGCATTGAAAGTGTGAGGTGGGGACTAAACAGACTGATGCCACTTAATAAACTCCTGAGGGGAAAAAGGATTGTATTTGGTACACATATGCACCGAACCAAAAGCCCAGTACCGAAGATTTTCGGTATGAATACGTGTATTGTTACACCCTTAAAATATCTATATACACACACACACACACACACACACACACACACACACGTGCGTTCATGATTTTCCACAGGATACATATGAACAGATTCGGTGCTATGCTGCTGCTCTCAACGCACACTACCCAGCTCCCACTGACATTAGCAGAGCAGTTTATTAGACCAATAGTTCCTAATAAAAGCTCAGCAAAACCCACAAACCAGCCTTTGAGTAATGAATAGCTAAACAAGTATCTGAGATGCTTAGTGAATCACAGAGCTGCTCAGCTGCTTAAAGATTTCTTGTCCGCCATCTTACATTTGTACATTTGCCCCGTGTTACTGCTCCTATTTCACCACCTCTGCAATTTAATCAAAGTGAATAATATGTTTTTAAGTGTGTCAGTGAAGCCCTGGGGCGAGGAATTTGACAAGGTCTCAGCCCAAGGCCAACATCTCACAGTTATTTTGCAATAAAGTAAAGGAGTGGAAATCAAATTGTGAGGGAGGAGCAAAATGAAATGTTCAGGCATTATGTAAGAGGTCGGGTTTTACTTTGTGAATCAGTAACTGAATTTCAATCTAGCAGACCAGCATGTGCATTGAATCGCTCTTTCTAATCCCGAGATTACATTCCTCAGTTTTAACCCTAGATGGCACTTAAAAGCCAAGTTTTATCTGAGTATATCCAACATTTGATAGGCTTATTCACTCACAGCTAGTCTATTAGTAGTAGTGTACTCTGGCCAGTGACCAGAGGTGGGAAGTAACGGAGTATAAATACTTCGTTACTGTACTTAAGTAGATTTTTTCGGTATCAGTACTTTACTCCACTATTTATTTTTCAGACAACTTTTTACTTTTACTCATTACATTTTTACACAAATATCTGTACTTTTTACTTCTTACATTTTCAAAACAGGCTCGTTACTTAAGTTTTAATTCATTGATTTGGTGAACTATATAATTAAAATTTTCACTGCGCGCTGATTTCAGCCGAACAACCGATTTCCTGTTACTGCGCGTCTTTTTCAATCCACTGGTGTATAAAGTCCTGACTCTCACTCTTTACGAAGATAAGAATCAGCAGGCAGAAGGCAGTAAGAAGTTCGGGGTTAACGTGGATGAGACAGAGGGAGTCAGTGATGTAAACATGACTGAGAACAGACACATTCATGATCATCATCATCATCTTTTCTCTGCTTGTGTTCTGTATGTGGATCTTCAGCCTGGACACATTCATTAGGTAACAACATTTTTAATTAGTTTTGTATTTTTAGATATATATATATATTTGGCTGTCAAAATTAAAACTATTTTAAACAGCACTAAATGTTATTAACGCGCTATAAATTCAGCGCGCATTTCTGTTTTTACCATTTTTATGAAAAAAAAAAAGGTAAATACATAAATAAATAAATAAATATAAAAGAGGCGAAATTAAAACCTCCAGCAAAACATACACTTATTTAAGACGTCCCTTCTTTACTTAGATATAAAATAAATAAATAAACTCCACCGAAAAACATTTTTAATCAGTAAACTTTTGTTTTATTTCTGCGCCAAGTCTCAAATCAAACACCAAATCCGCCATGTTCTACACAATTAAACCTCTGGGTGGCGTTTTGTGGGTTTTTCCCTCATAATGGCGAAACAAACTTAAATTACTGTCTTTATTGATCGTAGAGATAAAAACAATACATCATTCAAATCTGTAAAATGTCTATAATTATATATAAAATCTTCTTGACTTGACTTGAAGAGGTGCAGTTTCTCCGGTATCACCTCATTAACTGTCCGTGTGGAAACATAGCAAAGGCTCTTAATGATGTCCACACGTCTCTGCACTGTTATAGCCTTTATATTTAATCACTGTACATATGCTTACATATATATCACATGCTGTACATATGATACATGTTTATCTGCACGATTGCTACTTTGTGCACTTGTGGTAGATGCCAAATTGCATTTCGTTGCTGTGTACCTGTGCTATGCAATGACAATAAAGATCTATCTATCTATCTATCTATCTATCTATCTATCTATCTATCTATC
>JAAIIK010000068.1:677082-696890 GCA_014706435.1 Silurus glanis | reverse complement strand
ATAATTATTATTTTTTTTTTTTAATGGAACTTTATTTATTTATTTATTTATTTATTTTTTTTTTTCCCAAAAATCACTCATTTTTAGTATACTGTGGACTGTGGACTGTACACTCATACCACAAATCTACAAATTCTTTCACAACTTGGTGGGCACTGAATCTAGCCAGTCTTCTTAGCTGCTTGTTTTTTAAAGGTTGGAATTCAGAGAACCCAAAGACAACAAGGACAGTATCCCAAGCTCAGAATCAACCTGCAAACAAAGCTACCTGCTGTGCCATTTACCATAATCAAGTATGTGTAATCAGAGTCGGATCCATTTGAAAATGTAATCAGATGACAGTTCCTTTTTATAGATTGCTCGTTTATTTACTGCCACTGACAGCGTTGGGTGATTTTAGCTTGTTTGCTTGTTCAGGTGCACAAGATCACTGCAGAGATTGTATGCGGAGCCATCTGTAGTGCCAGAAGGTCATATATCAGTGTCATCAGAGATAGTGAAGGAAGAAAATCGCAGCACAATCTAAAGCACCTTCAGCACATGATGCTCTGCCTGGTCCTAGGTCTGGACCTTGCCTCACAGAGACCACCAGGAAACATTACTATGATACAGCTATGCAGCTGTGTCATGGATAGACCACATGCACGAGGCATTTCAAAAGAGTCAAGAAGCTTTTATGCTGATCATTTCATCCATATATACCTGACACAGTTCACAGTGAAATGAGATGTTTTTCCACAACCCTGGTGCTACATAAAACAACATAGAGCTACATCACACAACATAGAGTTACATACAGAACACAGAACTACGGACTAAAGGAAGTTGTCCTAGCCACATAAAGTGCTGGACATCTCAAATAACAAATGAGACGACACGTACGCAGGTGGTGGAGTTACATAAAGAATGTGGATCAAGAACATAAGCCAAATGAGTGAGGCTTTGAAAGGCATAAAGTACTTGAACAACAAGGTGGAATCATAGCCTTAAAGTTGTGAGTTGTGTGAAAAAAATCAAACAAACAAAAAACATTGACGGTGCAACAGATAGTGAGTTTGAATCCTGACTGTAACGTCTGTGCCCAGAAACATACTTGGCATCGCTCTCTGGATGGAAGGAATGGAATCCTCTCACCCCTCTGTCAATCAATGCAGCGCAATCGAACTGTGCGTGTACTTATTAAAAACATTTATATATAGCCTGTATATTTGTTTTTTTTTTTTTTTACCTCTATTAAATCAGTCCAATATAATACTAAACAGAAGTGTACGAATCCATATCAAAAAGGCTTGATCAAAAACTAGCTGAAATTAATCTGAACCTAATCAGACAAAAAAAAAAAAAAAACTTTTTTAAGTAATCTAAAAGATTGCATCACTGATTACAGATTTAGTCATGCAAGTAATCTTTTCAGCAATCTTTCCAATACTGATTAAAAGGCTTTTACATTGTGACTATTATTCAGCAATCTAACGCACCAATATATTACAGGGAGAAAAAAAAAAATCAAGGTGTTCATGAAGGAAAAAAAATGACAATCGATCAATAAATCAATAAATAAATTACCAAAAACAAAACTATATAAATAAAAAGAAAATAAACTTATAGGACATTTTAACCGACCACAATTTGGTGTAGAACGCAGTCTTTACCCACATTAGGCTTTCACTATGCATAATGCATGAGAAGCTGAAAACCATTTCTTATCATAGATGAATTAGTGGCTCTTTCTATTTTCACCCCAGCCCTTCTCGGGGCTTCATAATGATCCTCATCTTTCACTGCTTATAGTTTTAATTACTACATACCTATATCCTGCTTACTTTTTACAGACTTGGCCCTAGTCCCAGAGGCCAGCGTTTCCTTTCTAAACTCTCCTACTTACAGAGACCTCAAAAGCAAGTCAACTATCACAAGTTACTTTCAACATTCATTTTGAATTTTATTGAAAACCAGCTAAGAAAATTTCTTAACTGATAAAATTCCATAATTTGTGTCATATTTAAAAAGATTTTCACTTCATTTGCTTTTATTTTGGTCCTGTCTTATTATTATTATTCTTGTCCTGTTCTGTTACTGATCTGTTAAGTAACTGTGAAATTGTCCATATACAATCTCTTGTTTGTATCTATCATTGCAAAATCTTCCTGGTTATGTTGTAGTCAAGACTAACTAAACCGAGACTGTGTCAGGACCAAAACCTGAGTGTGTCAAGACTATAAGGCTTTGAGAGACAAGAGACAAGACAGATTTTTGAGAGGTTTAGACCAAGTCAAGATCAAGAAAATACCAGTCTATTTAACGTATGTAAATCTTTTGTAAAAAGTTAAATTACTGAAAATAAAAATTACTCATTCCCCACTTAAATCTCTCACCCCAAGAGAGTGATTTATACTGGGGTATATGTAGACTGGAAAGCAGACAAAAGGAAATCTAAATATTAAAAAATTACAACACGCACACGTCTGGCTCTAGCACTGACCCTACTTAAACAAACGTTTTAATATATATTTGACCTACATTTCATCTCTGTTTATAACATCAGAATACAGGGGTGGATAATTTAAATATCAATGCTCTATCCTAATAACTGAGAGGTTGTAGCTGTGCAAACTGCAGATGTGTGCTGTGTACTGCTGTGATTTTCTTTTCGGAAACCAGGTTTACCTCAGTTTATGTGTTGTTGTATTGACCGTCATGTGAAATTGCTTAATTATATCAGATATTATATCTCATAGTGCAATATCTCTATAGCAAGACTCGTGTATGACACAACTCTGTTTACCCTTTTTATTTCTGACCCAGGACAACAGTAAAAAATAATTATCGAATTAGAAAAAAGTAACTACAGTACATCCATTTGAAGCAGTTTTACTTCTAATCACATTAATGATGTTAATAAATAAATCAGACAATGCACCGGCAAATGAGTGATATCCCTGCAGTTGTGGTCTTAAACCGTGCTGAAATCCAGAGTCCTGTTGGTCTTAGGCCAACACAAGAGAGAGTCCAAATTTGGTTGAGAACAGGACAAGACAATGGTCCTGAGACCAGTCTCGTACTACGACAGAAGTTTCTGGTTGAGTCCTTTATTTTTCTCCCAAATTCTTTAGGAATCATTCATAATTGTACAATGATTCATGGTTAAAGCTTTTACATACATGCATTATGCCTAAAACCAACTTGTATCATATTTACTTACTTATTTGTTTATTTGTTAACAGCAGACGTAGTAATGCACGTAGACAGAATATCACCAGTTGCACAGCTCCTGATGTACACAGGACAATGCCTTTTGGCACACTGACTTATGAATGTCGGTGCTCCCTGTGACCTTGCGTGCAGCCTTGTGCTGCCATCTGTTGGTGTTAAAAAAACTAGTCTTTATGTTTTGAACCTTTTGATACCACCTTGTATTGCTTGTTTTTGCAATTGCGTATTGAAGTACAGTATTCTGCAGCCCTGTTATAAATGAGTATAAATCTAATCACAATTTCCCTACCATGGTAACCTAATAGTCCTCATTTTCTGAGAACATTCAATGAACTGGGCTCAGTGATGACTAGTCATTCTCTTTCCAAAGAATAACATGGCAAAAAGGAAGAGGCATGTGCCATCAGTGACATGCTTTTGGTGTATAAAAAAAAGTGGCAAAGAAATATAACCATCGCATTCACCTGGCACATTCTGTTTCTCTATTCAGGTAAAAAGAACGGTCTGCATGCGCACAAACACAAAATCCAGGCTTTCACCAACAACACGCCATCAAAGTAAAATTAGTTTGCCGAGAGCACGGCAACAGCATTGTTAGTGAGCACTGCAAAAGATTTCCCTAAAGGCTTTTCTTCCATTAAAACTTGCTGACAGCTTTGTTATCCATAACAACACCACCACCACCAGCAGCAGCATCATGCAACAGCTCCCATCCGAACCCCTACTCTCCTCCCGATCGCATCGTACACTGGCATTGCCAGCAGGGCAAAAACATTACAGCTATTGCCAAGATGTTTCCTTTTACACCACGCTTAGCCATCTGTCTGCATTCAATCAGCCTAAAAAAAGCCTTTCACTCAGCAAGCCATAGGTACTGTAACGAGAACACACCTTTTTTATTACATTTTATTTTGACTGTAAAAAAGCATGTGAATATTATGTACTGTATTGCAAGTCAGCTTTGGAAATCACTTGGATGATAAAGGAAAACGTGTGCTACTGTAATATTTGGGAAACCAGACAATCCAATTGTTAGTAACTGAAATGAAAGGGCATAATCTGCTGAATGATGCAGTACTATCTAGGTCTTTTTATGTTATTTATACCTACTTTATAGTAACAGTTTAAAGCACACATAGCTGTCCATAAAGTCCACAAACTGTTTTCTGGTGGTGCAACATTCTGTAAAAGCCCAGAGACCAGGAGAGCATAACTGGCTGTTCTTGCTCTGGGTGGAAGGGATTGTATGAATCCCATCTCAATCAGAGCCAATAAAGCTCATATATGTAAAAGCGCTTGGTTACAACCTCCTCTGAGCGTGTTTAAGGATGTAATGTACTACGAGCAGCAAGTTGAAGTCATCGTCTCAGAGCTAGCACAAGCTGGCCTTCACCTCCCCTACCTGGGAATTGGCAAATGACCACATTGGGGAGAAAATAGAAGAAAACAAACCTCTATATCATGGCATGAAAAACCTGTTAAGGTCACAGGACAATGAAGAGAGTCAGGAGGTGTGAATTGGTTGTGAAAGCACCAGGGTGAAGATGGCATCGCTCTGACACATCTTTAGTCCTTTGAGATGGCCTTTGTTATATACATTTTCAAACCAAATGTTTTCATAACTTTAAAAAAGAGTGTCAAGGGAAATAGGAACGGTGGCTTTTAATATATGAATGAATGAACCCACAACTTGTTGAAACTCATAAGCAGATGTTGATCATTTACACAATGTTATGCTTGTCTATCTTTGATAGGAGAGAAGAATGCCATACAAACACCAGTGATATGAAGATAAGATTCTACCAGGCAAGTTTTTAATGTTTATTCCAATGTTTTTAAAACAATACTTTCAAAGAACGCAGAGGAGAAAGGCATGACAATGGCAGAAGTGTCCTGAAGTACGCTTGTAGTCCATTTCCATGTGTTTTATATCTCTTTTAGTCGCTTCATTATACAAAAGAGGAAGATAATAACTGTTGTAATGACCATTGAGTCAAGATGCATGGGAATCGAATGAAGACAGAGTTTGTTGGTTGCACTTTTGTAATTAAATGACTGTGAAACATAAGCACAGGATGCAGCATCACATCAAATTTGCTTAATTACAACTCTCAGAGGAATGGGTGCTAGCGCACGTTTGTGTGTGCGCGTGTGTGTGTGTGTGTGTGTGTGTGTGTGTGTGTGCTTTTTGCATGTTTGCACTGGAACATGATTAAGTCTGTATGGTGCATCCTCAATAATGCACGACTAAGAATAATGCTTTGCTATTGCTTTTCACTTTTCCATGCATGACTACATGACTACAATCCATCCAACTGAATCTCAGTAACTCTGTACGTATACACACCTCCTCATTATGATTAATGATGAGTCCATGTCAAAATCAATCTGCGTCTGCTGTATTTAAATCAACTTAAATGAAGTGTGGGGGTGTGATTTCAATAGTGCTTTTTTTTTTGTTTAATTTAACACCAGACAACTTGAGCAGTGTGAAGGGTTTCCAACAAACGGCAGATAATTCAAAGAGAAAGATGGTAGAACATCTACACACCATCACATAATTGAAGCCAAGTTGGAAAAAAAAGTGCAGTCTATATTATTAAGCGCAATCCAAAACTACACACAAGCACAAAGCTGAAATACACACAAAAACCACATGAACATAAAAACTTCAGCAAACACACATGCAGAAAATCAATCTTAAATAGCTGTGCTAATTAGGGTATCGAGGAACAGAGATTAGTGACATGCGACTATCATGTGACTTGCAGGGGCTTGTGGGTTATGTAGTGTGATTTTGGTATAATCATGCCATACAGTTATGCTAGTCGCAGGCCATACTTAACACTCTCACAATCACTGACTTAGATCCCAGTAGTTAATTCTCTTCATTTCATAGCTTTTCTTCCAGTTTGCACTCCCGCCAGGAGTGTATGTTTATGTTTTTGAATTTGTATCTAATCAGGTGTTGCCAGGGTCAAAGAAATCTGCCTTGATTCCGTCGGAATCAAGAGTGTTGGTGTCTGTAGCTTAGAATACATGACACTAATGATGTTGCTTTAACTAATCAAGGGTACTCTAAAACTGTATAAAAGATTTGGGGTCCTTGATGCTTCTGCTAGAGATGATGTATGCAGAGGAGAGAAGATTTGTTGAATTGTGTTTACTGAATTTCTTGATTTATTAATGCCATTTATTCTCGCTGCATGAGATGCCTGTCTGTGATGCCGCGCCGTGTTATACTGTGTTTCCGTATAATATTGATGGTTAATCGGAGGCCGAAGAATCGGTTAGAATTTTAGCATTTACAAAAAATATATTTTCTTTAGCCACTTGTGCTCAATTATTAGGCAGGCGCATCTGACACACCAAACTGTGCATGTACGTTCTGTGTTTGTGTGAAAGGACATAACTCTCCCATACCAGCAGGTGGCAGTAGTCTGTATTCGGCATACAAACAAGGAAACCGGAAGAGCTAGAACTGTGACTATATAAAGCGAGTAGCATTCACACCTTCCTTCATTACTAACGGATTTGGGTAGCGTTTTTCAATCATGTCCTCTAAGTTGCAAAGACAAGAGCAAGAATTTAAACTTAACAAACAAGTAACAAGTCCACTGCACACCACTGAAGGCCTAGGTGTGAAATGTACGGCCTGCCAGTGAGTTATGGTAAGATTTCTGAGCTCAAACGATCTATGTTTGGTCATAGGACACTTGGTCCACATGGCTACTATTTCATGTAAAAACAAAAAGAAGCTGGAAAACTTATCAGCACTGCCATCAAATCAGCACGAGTGTGTACACTTTATTAGCATGCATGTAAGACACAACATACCCAACATACTAGCATGCATAATTGAGCCAAATGGTGGCTGACTCATGCTAAAGGAGCTGGGCAAGCATTAGCACCACTGTCAAATGATAACTAGCATGTAATTATCCACTTTTCTCATGCCCATGTTCACTGTTTACTAGCATAAGCAGAAATTAAATATACAGCATTTAGCAGATGGCTTTATCCTGAATGACTTACAGAAGTGCTTAGTATTCAGCATCAGTGATACGTATACATATCATCATGTTAGTACAAATAGCTCCAGGTCGAAATATATGCTCGGTGTAAAAGCCTATTAGATTGGAGTTCGTACAGGTGAATGTTTTAGTCATGGGCGTAAATTTAATTTAACAGTAGGGGGGGGACAATAAATCTAAAATTTCTCATGAGCAATTTTTGAAGGGGGACACAAATAATACAGTCAAATTGTACTTATAAAGACACAGTGTCCCCACAGGGAAAAACTTTGCTTTTATCATTATTATTGTAGCATGGAGACTGCGTCATTATGGTTATTTTCAAAGTTTTTCTCAGGTTCAATGACAAAGCAAAACAAGGAATTAAAAAAAGGTTTAACATTTTATTTAAAATTAATTAATACACTTAAGAACAGAATAGAAATTGATTATACAAAAAAAAAAAAAAATACAGTGGGGTCAGTTCGGACGTAGCACAGTAAAACAATATGCTAATTGTGTGTTAATGTTAAGTTAACATTATACCAAGTCGTCCCAAATAAAACACTGCATGGGAAACGGCTTTGGCGTGTTAGTGTTCAGTGCACTATGCTACAAGCTATTGTAAACAAGCTAACATTAACTAGATAAGTCATATTTTAATCGCTAATAGAGCAGATTCATGGAAAATTACATCGGTAATCAGCATTTTTGCCGCAACTAATTTATGAATGAGTCTGCATCAACTACATTAAAGAGAATCGCTTTATTTAAAGTGAATAAAATACCCTAGTTAATGGAGTTGAACATTAATTGAGCCGCAGACACACACCTGACTCGTGTGTGTAGAGTAGGTGAGATGAACTGGGAAAGCAGGCAGTGGGTCAAACCACTGTGAGGAAGGGGAGGGGGGGAACTCAACTGTTTCTAAATGCATTTTTTTGCGTTTTTTTTTTCTGCTTACACAATTATTTAGGTATACATACATATATTTTTCACAATAGAGAGTGCAATATTTTTTAAAGAATTTTTTTTTTTGTGGGCTCCGGATTTATTTCCAGTAGAATATATTCCACAGAATTTTCCAGTCGTTCTCCAGTGGGAATCAAACCGCTCATGAATCTCGCTGGAGCAAGTAAGACAACTGAAGTGCCTTGGTGTCTTAACAACTGTTATTTTCACCTCCTCCAAACTGTGTGATCTGTGGATCCAACAAGTGCAGCCTAGAACCCTAAAGCACCTGGTGTGAGAAACACTGTTTGAGGTTGAACTCTGTAAATGATTATCCAAGCTAAAGATTTTTATTATTTATTTGTTAGTTTATATATTTTTTTTCCTGGAACTGCACTACACTTTCTGAACTAAGAATATATGAAGTACATCAGAGTTCCTCAGAAAAATGGACGTGGACTGTTATGCCGCAGATGAGTTTTATTGCTATAGGTGTGAGATATACAGGCAAAAATGTATTATCTCTAATAGAGTGACAACATATGCAATCTATGTGCAGTTCACTACTGTTTAGCTGTTGCTGGATAAGATATGTTGCTCTCCATAACAGATGTGGGTCATAAAAAACTTACAAAAACGGAAAATTACAGTGAGAAACAGTATAATTCTGTTTAAAGGCAGACACGTTTTTCAAAACTATTTTGTTTTGTAAAAAATCGAGTTGTAGTCTGATTTATCTTAAGTTTGTACCAGTGTAGATTTATATACTAGCGTACCAGTGTAGATTTATTCATTGCTAGAGACTCGAAGCACTTTTATACGTCTCTCTGGACAAGGGAGTCTGCTAAATGCCGCAAATGTAAATGTTAAACTGTGTGTTAAAAACGTCAAAAACAGTAAAAGAAAAAAAAAATTATAATACAAATTTTTTTAATGAAATAATGTAGCACAGGTAGCAGAGTTAAATCTTCGGCATCCATCCGTCTTCGAGAGACGATGGTGTAGCTTCCAGTTTGGGTGTCCTATCTGCACCTTCGCGAGTGGCTGAAAAGTCCGATCCTGGAGTGACAGTCTCTGTTGCACTTGCTGCAGGTGAATGCTGATGCTTGCTGAGGCTGTTGTTGATTTGCCTTCCTCCTGGCTCTCTTTGCGGCGAGGTTTGTGTTTCTCACCTCCTCGGCTTTCTGAGCGCCCTGTCTGACAGCAAGACGCCAGGCGGGGCGGTCGTCAGCACAGCTCTCCCAGTTGATCACATTGATGTTGGCCGTCTTCATGTCCTTTTTGCAGACATCTTTGTATCGCAGACGTGGCCGTCCAGTCAGTCGTGCACCTTCTGCTAGCTCGCCGTACAGCAGGTCCTTGGGTATGCGGCCTGGGTCCATTCTCCTAACATGGCCGAGCCAGCGAAGGCGCCTCTCGCTAAGAATGGAGAACATGCTGTTCATGCCGGTGCGTTCCAGAACCTCTGTTTTGGGTACTTTGTCCTGCCACTGGATACGCAGAATGCGCCGCAGGCATCTCAGGTGGAAGCTGTTGAGTATCCTCTCGTGACTCGCGTAGGCGGTCCATGCCTCGCTGCTATAGAGGAGTGTGCTGAGCACGAAGGCCTGGTTGACGCGCAGTTTGGTCTTCTCAGTGAGGTTGTGGTTGTTCCAAACCCTCTGGTTCAGTCTGGCCATAACTGCTGATGCTTTGGCAATCCGGCCGTTCACATCAGTATCAACGGAGAGCGAGTTAGAGATGGTGGACCCAAGGTATGTGTAGTTCTCAACGACTTCCAAGTTGTACCCCTCGATGGCAATGGTGGGAGGGGAGTCTGCGTCCTGCACCATTACGTTAGTCTTCTTCAGACTGATGGTCAGTCTGAACTCCTTGCAGGCGTGGGAGAGGCGACATACTAGTTTCTGCAGTCCATCTTCCTTGTGTGATGTCAAGGCTGCATCGTCAGCGAAGAGCAGTTCACGGATGAGGACCTCTGTGACTTTGGTCTTCGCACGGAGACGGGCGATGTTGAACAGCTTGCCGTCAGTCCTGGTGTGGATGTACACGCCCTCGCTGCAGTCCTTGAAGGCGTACTGGAGGAGCATGGAGAAGAAGATGGCAAAAAGCGTCGGCGCAAGACTGGGAAGGCCTCCGATCCATGACTGGGAAGGCCTCCGATGTTGCGCCGTTGAAGCACATTGTGCTGTGCATGTTCTCGTGGAATGATCTTATGATAGCCAGCAGTCGTGGGGGGCAGCCGACCTTCTGCAGGAGCCTGAAGAGTCCACTCCGGCTGACCAGGTCAAACACCTTGGTCAGGTCTATGAAGGCAATGTAGAGGGGCATCTGCTGCTCACGACACTTCTCCTGCAGATGTCGTAGTGAGAAGATCATGTCTACAGTTGACCGGCTGACTCGGAAACCACACTGGGACTCTGGGTAGACGCGGGAGGCTAGGGTCTGCAAGCGTGCCAGGGCAACGCGGGCGAAAGCCTTTCCAACGATGCTGAGGAGGGATATGCCTCGGTAGTTGTTGCAGTCACTGCAGTCTCCTTTGTTCTTGTACAAAGTGACACTGTTTGCATCTCGCATGTCCTGGGTGATGTGTCCTTGTCCCCAGCAGAGGCAGAGGAGTTTGTGCAGGGGTTGGAGTAGTGCCGGTTTCCCGATCTTAAGGACTTCAGGCGGGATGCCGTCACTCCCAGGGGCCTTCCCACAAGCGAGGCAGTCGATAGCTTTTCTAAACTCTTCCAGGGTGGGTGGTGTGTCTAGTTCCTCCATGACTGGCAGGTCTGGGATGGCGTCTAAGGCGGTGTCGGTGACGATGTTTTGGGTTGCATACAGCTCAAGATAGTGCTAAACCCAGCGCTGCAGCTGTTTTCCCTGGTCTTTGATGACTTCGCCAGTCTTGGACTTGAGTGGGATAATCTTGGAGGTGGGTGGGCCTGTTGCCTTCTTGATACCCTCGTACATGCCCCTTGCATCCCCGGTTTTGGCAGCTATCTGTATACTGGTGCAGAAGTTCAGCCAGTAGGTGTTAGCGCAGTGGCGAGCAGTCTGCTGTGTATTTTTCCTGGCAGTCCTGAGGGCTTGTAATGTACCAGGGCTAGGCGCAGCCTTGTAAGCCAGGAGGGCTTTCCTCTTTGCCTCAGTCACGGGCTCCATCTCCTTCCAGTTGGCCTCATACCAGTCGGTGTTTTTGCTCTCCTTCTTCCCGTAGGCAGTAATGGCTGAGTTGTACACAGCATTTCGGAGGTGGGACCACTTGGAGTCGATGGTGTCATCAGGTGTCTCTTTGGTGAGAGCCTCATGAAGCTTGCAGATGAACTGCTGTGTCTTTTCTGGGTTGCTTGTACAGCAGGTGTTGATGCGTGGGCGACCCTTCTTCTTGGCATGGTGCAGTTTCTTGGGTATTATTCGTACCTTGCTGGCCACAAGGGAGTGGTCCGTGTCGCAGTCGGCACTGTGGTAGCTGCGGGTGAGAAGGACACTGGCTAGTTCCACACGCCTGGTGATGACGAGATCCAGCTGGTGCCAGTGGCGGGAACGAGGGTGTCTCCATGACACCTGGTGGATCTCCTTGCATTTGAAGAAGGTGTTAGTCACAAATAGGCTGTGGGAGCAGCACATCTCCAGCAGTCGCTGACCATTCTCGTTGATCTTACCCCTTCCATGCGAGCCGAGACAGGTGGGCCATGCCTCGCTTTAAGCTCCCACTCTCGCATTGAAGTCTCCTAGTAGGTAGAGGCCCTCGGTACTGGGGATATTGGATATTGCTTGATCCAGAGCCTTGTAGAATTGGTCTTTTTCTTCTAGGTTGGAGCAGAGGGTTGGGGAATACACGGTGAGGATGTTGGCTGGGCCTGATGATGTTGACAGCCGGAGAGCAAGGATCCACTCAGTGCCCGATGACGGAGGCTCAATGAAGGCGACGAGTGTGTTCTTTACAGCGAAGCCGACACAGTGCTGCCTAGGTTCGTCCGAGGGCTTTCCTTGCCAGAAGAAAGAGTAATTGGCTTCCCTGATTGTGCCGCTATCAGCCAGTCGGGTCTCTTGAAGACAGGCAATATCGACATTCAGTCGGGAGAGTTCCCTGTCAATGACGGCAGTCTTTCGTGCGTCGTTGACCTGCTGCAGGTCAGTGGTGAGTCCAGGACACATGGTCCTGACGTTCCAGCTTGCAAAACGAAGAGCTGGAGTCTTCTTTTTTCTTATTTGAATCTTGCCTGGTGCAGAGTTTGTAGCCTGCTTGTCAAGATGGTTCTCTAAGCTCCACGCACCCAGTGAAGCAAGCAGGCTATGGCGGGACAGCACCTTATTGACTGGGGGCGGCCCAGCTTGAGGCGGGCGGTAGCTGTCCAATGAGACACGGTGATCTCTCCCACCGTTGAAAGCAGCCCCTGGCGCCAAGCTCTACACCAATCGAGCTACGGCTTAGAACCGGTAGACTGCTGCTTCCCGTGTTGTGCCGACGCCTTAAGACGACGCTGGAGTGTCCTCTCCATTGGAGCTACAAAGCCTGGGCAGGCTAGGATAGAGGATCAGCTGTTGCCCATGCAGCAGATCCCCCCTCGCCACGCAGCTGGTGAACCCAAGGGAACGACAAATGTCGATACAGCTTGGCACCAACGGCGTCGCAGGAGTTGCCAGAGTGACGTTGAAGTCAATGTCATACCGCCTTAGGGACTCCGTCTCCGGATTTTCTTTCGGGGTTTACTCCCTTAGCCTTTCCCATGAGTGGGTATAGCCGCAAGGCAGCGGAGGTTTGGGATCAGAGTTTTCCTTCTCCTAGATGACCTACCACCCAAGGTTCACGAGCCCCATCTACCCGAAAGCAAAGTTAAATATAGTGTGTATAAAGAGATAAGCACTTACCAGTCTACTTCCTTATTTCCAGTAGCTCTAAATTGTGTTGTGTTGCCATTTGAGTTACAAATGTGTTATGTGCATTATACTATAACTGTATTAAATAGATAAATATCTATATTAATTCATAAGAAACACTACAAAAAGTAAATCTAATGTAGTCATACTAGTTATAATTATGAGCTTTATGTTGAAACACAAAGTTAAGATATAATAATTTTCAATCAAATATTTATTTTTCTTAAACTTAAACATTTTATTTTAAATTAATCTAATTAATAAGTTAATAAATGAATTAGTTATATGAATTCAGTAAGATTTAGTTACTGATTTACAATAGAATAGAATTTTTATTTAACAGTTTGTATTGATGCCATTCTGATATTTTTATTCAAATATAAAATAATAATAATAATAATAATAATAAAAGATCAGCCAGCAGATTTGAAACACTTGAAGAAAATCTACTTATTCATGTAGGAGTTTCGTGAGAACGATCTGAAATTTCATATTAATGAAGTTGGACATATAAAATGGTGTTCTGTTTGTTTCAAGAACACCATCTTTTGCAGATGCTTGTAATAAATCTGCTTGCACTGGGTGTTTGTGTATATTACAATAATCACAACCACATTATAGTAATCTTAATATATGCTACAGCTAATATACAGTAAGCTCGATCTTTCAGGAAACCTTTTAGAAAAGAAATCGAGCGGCTGCTTTTTTTTCACACAAAAATCAGTTATTAGCTCAAACAGACAAACAGCACTTTCAGGCTTTAGCTCAGCAACTCTAAGCACTCAGGACTTCCTCAGAGAGATGAAAGTGATTCACATGATGGATAAAAGGGACAAGGCACAATAAATTAGCTCAGTTGTTAGATGTTTCGTCTACAAACCCTCCACCCCCCCCCATCACCACAACAAAAATCTTAAAAAACTTAATGTTTTGGAGAAAGATGGAGGTTTAAAGAGATTTTAAGGCTTAAATTAAAATGAAAGCACATTTCTGCAGGAGGAGTGGAGGTGAATAAGCCAGTTTGGAATCATTCCCATCGTGCTCAGTTCCTGACCGATCTGAGCACTCCATTGAAAAAGAGCCTCCTGATCCATGCACCATTCATCATCCACTTTTACAGACCTCCTATTTATAGTGCGCCTCTGAGAAAGGGGAAAAAAAAAACAACAACAAAAACTCTATCTCTAATTATCCACTAATAAAACGAAACGAAAAGTTTAGTGTTAAATAGAGTATAATTATGTCAAAACAAAACTTTGCATATGCAAATACATAAGTTTTTGATCAGGCCAATGGTAGACTGGTTGCGTTAGACTAAATCTGTTCTCTACAGCAGAGCCTTTGTGAAAAGTGTAATTATTCTGTCATAGCAAAGAATGACTAAACGTGCTGAAAGTCTGCAGGTTTCTACATTCGAGACAAAGCCCTATTTTTTGCTGTTCCCCTTTGCCAGGATGAAACACAATAGGATGCTTCATAGAATTAACAGTGACCTCCATTTGCCCTGAATTAATCTGACTTCCATATGCTGCCTGGTTTCCCATAGAGAAACATAGTCAATCAGGGACAGGGGGCCGGACACAGACTTCGATAAGTAATTTGGTGGACTGAACCAAGCACCTCACAGCTAATTTAGGTTTTTTAAACAATGAACCATAAAAAAAAAAAATAAATAAATAAATAAAACTTGTATGCAAAAGATCCTATATTCTATATATTTTACATTATATTAATAATTCTCACATTTCATTTGTTTCAGAAGATTTTACAAGAATAATAATTACATTTACAAATACACACTTGCCCTATTAATTATTTATTAATATTTATTTTATTAATTCATTTTCTTTTCGATCACTTAGCCAACGTTGTCATAGTCGAGTGATGCAGCTATGAATAAGTAACAAACCACTGAAGAAAAATATTGCTCTGAAATTTCTGCACATTCGCCAAGCTCATCTCTCCAAGGATATTTTGTGTGTTTACTTGCAAAATAAATACAGAGCATAAGCGAGATAGAAGAAAATCCCGCTTTCTGCTGCATTACTCACCATTGACCCCCTCATGCCCTGATGTTGTTCTCATATTGCCATGGATTTGCTGTCCATTTGTTGTTGTTGTTGTTGTTGTTGTTCAGTGCAACCATAAAATCTACCACAAATTTACCACAACTACGGTGAAATCCAGTTCCAGGTAGAGCATCATACTAAGAAAACATACTGTATCTTAGGTAGCCATGAGGCATAAATCTAAATCAACAAAAAGCTGAAGGAATCAAAGAAGATCGACCATTTAAACATTTAACAAAAGGGAGAGAAGATGCCATTAGCTCATAGCAGGCTGACACGTTTCAGAAGACTAAGAAAGTTCTGCAACAGTAGTGACGAGAAAATGGATTCAGCCACCAAACAGACTGATTTAATAGTTCACCCAAATTTTTTAGGTATAGGTATATGCCTGTTTTTTCCATTTGTTATACCTGAGTTTATAATATGATAATAATAGTAATTAAATAATAATAATGATAATTAAATGTCTAATGTTCAAATAAATCGATGTATTTTACTTTATTACAATAAAAACCATGTTGTTGATGATAAAACCTGAAAACTGTTGCTGGGTTATTTTAATTATGATTTGAGCAGGCAAAAAAATTAATAAATAAATAAATAAAATTGTCAAAATCATGATTTGCAATCTTGATTTGAACAAAATAATCAAATTAAGCATCCTTATACCACAGATGAGCAATGCTAGCATGAACAAATCACTTTGAACCAGGGGTCTATGTGACCATTGCAGACTTGAAAGGGTTAAATGGGAAAACAAACACCGAAACCGGATAAATAAAGCAAAGTAAATCGAAAACACACCAATGAGAACACCAGGAGAGCGCTCTGGATAAGACTTTTGACAGATGTTCTCACGCACAAACACACTCACTAATACACATACTGTACACTAGTACCCATGCAGTCCTGCAATTTGCAACAGCATGCCTCCAGCCAAATGGATCAAAGTTAACATGTCCTAACTAGCATGAGCAATATGGCAGCACTCTACGGGTAACTGAGGCTCAGAAAAGACTGTGGATCAAACAACCAGCTCTGCTCTTCCTCCTACATGCACATGTCACATTTCAGTCAGTCAGAGTTGAGTGACATGGCTAGACTAACCTCAGTACCTCCCACCCACTATGGTTCCAATGACCTGAAGTTTGTTTTCCACTTACAGTATTTATGTATGTGTATGTTTATCCAGCTCCCCATCTCATGTGTGTGCACTAATACCAAGCTGCCAACTGAGAACACGAAGGTGCTTACGGCCTGAGCATGATATCATGAATATCTATTCTACTTTGTATCCTGGAGCCTAAGTCCTTTCTAATCCTTTTTTTAATTTTCCTCTCTTGTGATTTTCTAATCACCACATCTAATTAAAAATGTGCCAGGAATCCCCGGTAGCTTGATCCCTATCTGCCGGCTTCACACCAACCGCATCACATGGGTTAGTTGGCAGTATGTAAAGCCCTCTTGTCAGTGCTGGGGAGTGCGGAAAGACAAATTGGTCAGCAGGCCAATCAATAAGCAACACAAATCTTCCTGTGATAGAAAAAAGCCCAGCAAAACCTTCCAGTCTGACCCCACAATCTGTTTCACCGTATTCCATATTTCAACATATCCAATAACCTTCTTCAGAAATTAAGAGAATTCAGAATATACAGTACACAGGAGTTCAGAATAATCACACAAGTATCTAGGAAAGAGTACAGGAGACAGTATATATTTACAGAGAACCACTCCCTTCATTGGAACTTAGAGACCCCAATCTTTTTTCAGCATGACAATGCTTCTGGTTCACCAAGTTCACCAAGTAGAAACAACTGTTTCACAAACCCTGACTTCAACCTCAGAGAACACCATTAGGATAAATGTCCACTTTGAATCAAGCCTTGTTGCCCGACATCAGTGCATTTCTTTGCTCTTGTACATTTAGCCGGTGCACAAAATACTGCAGAACCACAGTCCACCATTTATTTAAAAAATCCTTCTCAAAAGAGTGGAGGCTGTTATAGCAGCAAGTGAGATACAACTTAATATTAATGACCCTGAATTTGGAAGGAATGTTCAATGGTGATGGAATGGATGATTGGGTGTCCATGTACAGTACATACAGGCCAGTAAAATTAGGGCTCTGGTTGATCTCCAGCTCTATAAAACATAATGACAGTGAAGCAAACAGACCTTTAACTAATAAAGAAGAACATCAGAGGATTCATTGATGAAAAAGGTGGGCTGGGGGGGGGGGGGGTGTTATGGCCTATAAGCTTAATTGTAGGACATTGATTTAAAATCTCTAAAGGCAATGTGCAGGTAAACATTGCACTATATTGGAGTATGATAATTCTTTAGGTGTTGACTGTACTTGGTAGTGTCACTGAACTTGTTTAACACTGGATTTGTGTCTAGATGTTTTGTTGCAAAATACAGACTACATTCAACAATTCAGAATAGAACCGAACAATACAAAATAGAAATATGGTGGTTTTCTTAGTTTTTAATTGAATTAGTACTTTTACTCTCCCTCTCCCTCTCCCTCTCTCTCTCTCTCTCTCTCTCTCTCTCTCTCTCTCCCCCCCTCCCCATCTCTCTGCACCACTCCCATACACTTAAAATCTTTTTGGGATGCAGGTGCCAATCCTAAGTGTAAGGGAACCAAAACAGAACAATACATAAATAATGCTGTTTAAGAACCTCTGGGCTTCTGAAAAAAAAAAAAGGGATACATGCAATACATCAGCTATGAGAAATATTTAATTACCTAATAAAAACCCGTTTACATAGTACCCTTTTCCACATGTCGATAATCAGAATGAAAAAATGACAAAACTATTACAAAAGTCTCTAATTTCCATGGGATCAAAATATGAGGTTACACACATCCAATCCCTTTGACATGTATTACAATGGGAAAATTCCAACAAAAAGGGGATAAATGAAATGTTTGTATGAGTGTGCACTATTAAGTTGTTTGAAAGTATTGCAAGAAAATCCATCGAAAGGATTAGTTTTCTCTAGTGTGGCGGAATATAGTTGCATGCATATAGTTTAATATTAGTTTTGCCTAGTATGGGGGGAATATATTGTAATCAGCCAGGAAATATTTTGTGACTAGTGTTCCATAAGCTCTTTAAATGACTAATATAGCATCACAAATTCCACATGATACCAGAATATCTCTGTTCCTCAGCTCATTAATACTTAGATAGACCTTCCAGCATAATAAGGACTCCATGCATAGATCCACTTCAACATAAAATGAATGAGGTTTGCAAAAAAAAAAAATGCTTTGCAATACTGAACTATTTCCTATTTCTTATTGAAAACCTGTGGTCTGAAATGAAGCGGATGGCTACATGTCTGAACCGATAAGTGCAAATGAAACTGATATTTTCTGCATGGAAGAAGGGATCACATCATTGTTAGACATTATAGTAGGAGACTCAGTGCTGTTTCCTCTCCATGGCTGCCTTCATCAAATATTAACTGAAAGGGTGTCACAGAAAAATGCAGCTTAATAAAAACTTTTTTGTTTCACGCTCGTATAAGAAATAGTGTAAAAATGATGCTATGGGACACGCCATATGTTCAAGCTTAAAATATAAGCCACTGTGTATGTTCAAGTTTTTGTTCATTTTTCAAGAAGGCAGTCAAAAAACCTATGGTTGACTATATACCATATTAATTCCCTTATACAGCATGTCAGACATTGTTATGTTTCTGTTATGCATGAGTCAGCCATATTGTGAGCAGTCTGTGTTGCATGCAATGCTGACTTGAGGCAAATGCTGCTTTCCGGATAAAGATGTTGAGCCGTGACCAGTGCAACTCAATGACAGGGAGAGAGACAGGAATGCACTTATACATACGTGGCAAATCAGTCTCAAAGTGTTTCTTTTTTAGAGTTGCTTTTGACCAAAAAAAGGGGAGAAATTGACACAAGCAATAAAAATCAGTGACAAATATATAGATATGTGCAAAAAAAGAATAACGCATATTATTCTGAAATGCTACCACAGGGCAAGTGCATAACTAAAAGATTCTTCCATTACCCCCTGATCGATATTTTACAAAATAAACAATGAACCAAAAGCAACAAATCTGCAGATTTTCAGATTCTGTTTGAAAAAAATTTTTAATGGCTGAGCTAGGTGTTCAATGGCAACTTTGCATTTACCTTTCATTTTAAACAAAAACCCAAACTCTATTAAAAAAATGTGTAAATAAAAATAGATCCCTTGTGCTAATATATCCTTTTATTGTGAATAAGAGCAGCATTTCTGGTTTAGTACACATAGTACACAGAAACCATTTTATTGCAGCCTTGGAAAATTGTTTTCAATTGGGTAATATCTGCTGGTACACTTAGTGGAGAATTAGCCATAATCAGTTTGAGGGGGAAAAAAAACCTTATGCTTATGAATGAGCATTGTAAATATGCCACACACGATGTGCTATGATGCTTTCCAAACATTTTCTTACATATATGTGCATACATCATTGGCGGGCCCTGCATTTAGTACTAGGGCCTTCAGTGGGGACTTACCCGACTTAATCCACCTCTTAATACCACCACTATCACGTCACAATTATAGAAATCATCAATACTATACAAAAATCCAATATAACAGCGTGTGGCATTACAGAGAGAGAGAGACAGAGAGAGAGAGAGAGAGAGAGAGAGAGAGAGAGAGAGAGAGAGAGA
>JAAIIK010000068.1:654275-677072 GCA_014706435.1 Silurus glanis | reverse complement strand
AGAGAGAGAGAGAGAGAGAGAGAGAGAGAGAGAGAGAGAGAGAGAGAATGAGGCATTTCACATATGGAGGGTGAATACTATTTTACTAAAGCAAGCTGCAAACCTCTACACCACAACCACATCTGTGCCATGTACATCATCTGGAGCAGTTCAGAATCAATATTTGTCTAATAACATGACAAAAACATTAAAAATGTAAATAAAATCCAACCTACTCACCAGAGATGCAGACTCATAATTTGCACCGCTCCTTAGAGGCTGTAAGACAGTGGTACCGCTCGTATTCACTGGTCTGGAAGTGGTGAACAAACCCTTTCCCAGGCTGAGACAAGCTAGCTAGCTTCAGGTTTGGAGAACCTCTCCTCACGATGTCTAGCTTTTCTTGAAAATGGATTTTTAAGTATGTCCGAGACCAAATCAATTTCTCTTCCTCCGTAGGCGAAAAAAAGTCGAACTCAGATGTATTAATTTGTGCAGATCACTACAGACATGCTTTGCCAGTCAAACTTGGCTGTAACAGTTTCCCTCTGGCCAACAAATCAGAGGACGGAAAAATGCTGACGCTATTCTGGGCCAGCTATATATATATATATATATATATATATATTTATATATATATATATATATATATATATATATATATATATATACCGTAATTTCCGGACTATAAAGCGCACCCTTATATAAGCTGCACCCACTGAATTTGACAAAGCTTTTTATTTTTAACATAAATAAGCCACACCTGTCTATAAGCCGCAGTGTCTACACTGAAACTAATGAACTTTACACAGGCTTTAACGAAAGACACTAAATGCAATATGTTGCGCTTCTATTAGGAGCATAGCGGTATTACTAGGAGCATTCTTCCAGTATTACTGCGTGTGTGGAGACCGAGGAATATGTCCTTTTTATTTTCTGATGCTCATTTCTAAGTTTCTTTGGCTAACCCTTAACGCTGTTGCCAAGAAAAATAAAAAAGCACGGGTTTTGGAAACCTGTCTGTGCTTATATGATTTCTGTTGCAACTAGAGTTTTAGTAAACTATCCCTTAACCCTGACTCAACGCGTTACAACGGCTTGTATCTAAACAGTAGCCTACCAAGTAAGTCATTGTTCACTGTCTCCCTCCTTCCTTTCACAACTACAGTTGAACAGTATATATATATACAGTGAGGAAAATAAGTATTTGAACACCCTGCTATTTTGCAAGTTCTCCCACTTAGAAATCATGGAGGGGTCTGAAATTGTCATCGTAGGTGCATGTCCACTGTGAGAGACATAATCTAAAAAAAAAAATCCAGAAAACACAATGTATGATTTTTTAACTATTTATTTGTATGATACAGCTGCAAATAAGTATTTGAACACCTGAGAAAGTCAATGTTAATATTTGGTACAGTAGCCTTTGTTTGCAATTACAGAGGTCAAACGTTTCCTGTAGTTTTTCACCAGGTTTGCACACACTGCAGGAGCGATTTTGGCCCACTCCTCCACACAGATCTTCTCTAGATCAGTCAGGTTTCTGGCCTGTCGCTGAGAAACAAGGAGTTTGAGCTCCCTCCAAAGATTCTCTATTGGGTTTAGGTCTGGAGACTGGCTAGGCCACGCCAGAACCTTGATATGCTTCTTACAGAGCCACTCCTTGGTTATCCTGGCTGTGTGCTTTGGGTCATTGTCATGTTGGAAGACCCAGCCTCGACCCATCTTCAATGCTCTAACTGAGGGAAGGAGGTTGTTCCCCAAAATCTCACAATACATGGCCCCGGTCATCCTCTCCTTAATACAGTGCAGTCGCCCTGTCCCATGTGCAGAAAAACACCCCCAAAGCATGATGCTACCACCCCCATGCTTCACAGTAGGGATGGTGTTCTTGGGATGGTACTCATCATTCTTCTTCCTCCAAACACGTTTAGTGGAATTATGACCCAAAAGTTCTATTTTGGTCTCATCTGACCACATGACTTTCTCCCATGACTCCTCTGGATCATCCAAATGGTCATTGGCAAACTTAAGACGTGCCTGGACATGTGCTGGTTTAAGCAGGGGAACCTTCCGTGCCATGCATGATTTCAAACCATGACGTCTTAGTGTATTACCAACAGTAACCTTGGAAACGGTGGTCCCAGCACTTTTCAGGTCATTGACCAGCTCCTCCCGTGTAGTTCTGGGCTGATTTCTCACCTTCCTTAGGATCATTGAGACCCCACGAGGTGAGATCTTGCATGGAGCCCCAGTCCGAGGGAGATTGACAGTCATGTTTAGCTTCTTCCATTTTCTAATGATTGCTCCAACAGTGGACCTTTTTTCACCAAGCTGCTTGGCAATTTCCCCGTAGCCCTTTCCAGCCTTGTGGAGGTGTACAATTTTGTCTCTAGTGTCTTTGGACAGCTCTTTGGTCTTGGCCATGTTAGTAGTTGGATTCTTACTGATTGTATGGGGTGGACATGTGTCTTTATGCAGCTAACGACCTCAAACAGGTGCATCTAATTTAGGATAATAAATGTAGTGGAGGTGGACATTTTAAAGGCAGACTAACATGTCTTTGAGGGTCAGAATTCTAGCTGATAGACAGGTGTTCAAATATTTATTTGCAGCTGTATCATACAAATAAATAGTTAAAAAATCATACATTGTGATTTCTGGATTTTTTTTTTTTAGATTATGTCTCTCACAGTGGACATGCACCTACGATGACAATTTCAGACCCTTCCATGATTTCTAAGTGGGAGAACTTGCAAAATAGCAGGGTGTTCAAATACTTATTTTCCTCACTATATATATATATATATATATATATATATATATATATATAGCCACAATATCAATCTAGAAAAATCTGATGTGATCAGTTGCCTGATGCTTTAGTCTTATAGTGAAGGTAATGTGTTTATAGCGAAGCATTTCATCTGAATGCTACAAGTGACACCTGTGAAACCATCAATCAAAGCTGAGAGGCTTTATGTACACATAGTGCCATTGTTTGTCTTTGCACAGAACAAAGAAACTGCACAGCAGCAAACATGCTTACACAAACACTTACAATAGCGAGACATACTCTCAATCCATAACCACAGTATACTGCAGCGTGGGCCTGTTGCTGTGCAAGCACTGATTGTGGAGCTAAATGGACCAAAGAAGCCAACTGAGAAAGTATGAGGCCAGAATCAATAGCTTCACAGCTCACCTTCACACCATGAGGCAATGATTATCTGCTCCACAAATCTTAAATTATTAGCATGCACAAATTATCCGTGCTGCTTATTTTAGCATACAGGTCGACCAACTCTTATTATGGCACTGAGAGACAATGCAAAATAAATTCTAAATATAGCAACCAAAGTATTGATTCCGGTGAAGAAAACTGCTACGTTAGCCAGATGCATTCTTAGCAACAGATGCTGACAGTGCATCGCTCTCTGGGCAGTTTGAAAACAAGTAGATGCTGGTTCGCTACACTCTAAGTCCAGCTAAGCAAAGTTCATCCAAGCAGTTTTGATGGATTGCGTGGTGCAAATTGAGACAGTAAGTCGGGGCAAGTCTAAATAAAACCTGACTCGCACAACGAGACTTTGAGGAGTGCCTCGGGGTAAAGAAAAAGACAGCTATTGATTTCACAATGTCCTGGATGAGAGGGCAAAATATAATTTAAAGCCTAAGTCTGCTTCTTCAGCTGAGTGATGAAAAGAGGAAGTAATAGAGGAGAAGAGCGATTGGGATGGAGAATGCAGGAGCTTGGAGAGCAACTTGTGTACAACACTTTAGAAACGATTCTCCAGGAGAGATTAATAACCTATTTTCTTGAGACAGTGGTAATACTAGATGTATCTAGACATATCTCCATCTAACCAATATACCATGTGTTAGATCATTTCCCATTCTTGCTAAAGACCTTCCTTCAGCAAACACCGCAAATCCTACAAATTCCATGAGTATTAAAACAATTAAATGATTTCTCTGCTTATAGCTGATAACAATCCTAGCCATTAATAGCTAGCGAACAAAGCCTTACATTAATGTATACCAGTCAGCCATAACATTGATTTCTTAGTTACAATGGTACCTGTCAGAGACTGGGTGTATTAGGAAGAAAGCTGGTTCAGTATGTCAGTCATTTCTTGAAAGGTGATATGTCGGAAGCAGGAGAAATTGGCAAGAGTAAGGATGTAAGCATTTTTGACGAAGGCCAAATTGAGCATCTCAAAAAACGGCGGGCCATTCAGCGCGCACACACTTTAGTGGAGCAAAATATAGTCATTATAGTGTTATTTTCAAAAGTGACAGTTTCAGGAAGGTCAGGGAACAACATATTTTTGCGAATCAGCTGACATGTCCTGAAAGAGCTCTTCTTTACAAGTAACTGGTTTTTGGTGATGTGTGATGAAATGAACTAGAAGACGGGGCCATCATTTTGGTTTGACCTAAAGCCAAACATATATATAGTTGGTCCACATATATGTTGGTCCCCCTTTTGCTGCTAAAACAATCCTGTCCCTTTTGAGCATTAACAGGAGTAACTTCTTCAGCAGTTTGAGCTACAGGAGCTCATCTGTTGGATCGGACCACATGGACCAGCCCTCACTCCCCACGTGCAGACCAGGAACATCCCACAAAAGCTGCAGTTTTGGAGATGTTCTGACCCAGTTGTCAAATCGTCACAACTTGGCCCTCGCCAAACTCGCTCACATCCTCACGCTTGCCCATTTTTCCAGCTTCTAACACATCAACCTTTAGGACAAACTGTCCACTTGCTGCCTAATACCACTCACTAACAAGTGCCATTATGAAGAGATAATCAGTGTTATTTACTCATTGGTCATAATGTTATAATCTCATAATCGGTGCATACACACACACACACACACACACACACACACACACACACACATTATATACACATTAACAATGTTAATTTTAATGATTGAATACAATAAAATATTTATAATGAGAACCAGCATTCACTGGAAGATTATTACACTACACTGTTTGAAATTCTAAGAAAAATATTAGCTCTGTGAGTAACGAGCTTTAGCTGGGGTAAAACATAATCTTGTACATGTTATATAAAAAAAAACACACTTTTTTTTTTACTTTTGATGTAAACATGCATTCACTTGTTTAATATACTATAATTAGAGTAGTGCTGGTACTCTAATTACAGTACATTACCTGTACACGCGTAAGCACACAAGGATCGCTAAAGAGATATGGAACATGTATTTATTCACATTATGGGCAAAAGTATTGGGACACCAGGCATAGGGTGTTTCTCTTTACTTGAATTAAGAGCCCCAAACATGTTTCAGCATGACAATGCCCCTTTCCACAAACCAAGCTCCATGAAGATATGGTTTACATGGGTTGGAGTGGAAGATCTTGAGTGGCATGCTTTGAATTGAAATGCTGACTGCACCCCAGGCCTCCTCACCTTATATCAGTACCTGACTTTATTAACACCCTTGTGGCTGAATGAGCACAAATCTTTAAAATGTTCCCAGAAGATTATTTATGGTTATTATTTATGGTATATTATTATTTTTAGGGTATTATAACAGTCAAATGGCTGCTAAATGTAGAATGGGATATAAAAAAAAAACACACCAGTCTTATGGTCGGCTGTACACAAACTTTTGTCCACATAGTGTCTATTTTAGAAGGTCTATTTTAATGGACAATATTCGGCCAATGCACTTGCCCTCCATTGCTTTCCACTGACGCTGCCTTTTTACATTATAATTGAGATCTAGACATGAAGAGGGAAGCCATGAAGTTCAGTGTTAGCCTTTTATGAAATGTTTTTCATTATGGCTACTTAAAATTAATGCCATGATGTCACGCTTCAACATCTATGAATCGATTAACCTCTGCAATTGCCCTTTATTTCTGAGCTGTCATGTTGACCTGATATACATCAATTCACACTGCTCAGGCTCAAATTAATTCGATAATATAGCAATTATGATAGCGTTATATTATAGCGGCAGTTCACAAAACATATAATTCATGTCAGCATAAAACTGTGTAACATTTTAAATAGAAATAAAGAATAATGTATTTTTAATGTTATTATACTGTATTTTCATTGGAAATAACCCCTAAAACACATTATATGTGGCCACATAACATATAGGTTATTGAGAGCGAGGATATTATCTCAGTAATGGTACTAAAAATCAGGAGACTGTAAGTGATGTTGTGCTTAAATCATGGTCTTATTACCTGTGCTTAAATAATAACATCATCCTAAAATTTTGTTTTTATATGTAAGCTATATGTTCCATTAAAACGTTATCGATATTCAAACAATGTGTGTGTTTTGCTGATAATTTGACCGATATGGTTCTTTCATGATAATATCGGAACGATTTTATTATAGATCCTACACTAGGCATAGCACCAGCAGCAAATTTTTTTATGTAATTACTAATTTTAAGTGAACTGCATTGCCACCCATGAGTCACAGAAACTTTTCATTCTAGAAAACAGCCTTGCCTCTTGAAAGAGTATGCCAAGATATTTACGCAAAAATAAACATGAAAGTGTAAATAGATTAGGGAGAGAAATGGATCTGATATCACCTACCAGTGGAGGATGCTGACCTGTTTTTCTCTTTTGATATAATTATCTGTGGTGTTTTATCTAAACCGTGGAAAAGTCAACACGTTTGCGACACTTCCCTTGGCTTCACTATGCAGCGTGAAACTTTGTGCGCTGCCGCTCTTGGCTGAGCTTCGTCCCATTTTATAAATGAAGAGTCTGAAGTGGTAGAGAACAGGAATCTGCACTCATGGCAAAAATGACTTTGGAATGAAACTCTTTCATCAGATAATTAGGGAAGGCAGAGTGCATCCAGATGTTTTATGGCATCTCTATGATCAGGGCAGTGAATGAGAGAGATAGGGGATGGGGGGAAGTTTGGATGAGTCACAAACAGAACATAACACATGTAGCACCCTGCTAAATTTATATATTGTTTATTTTGTGTTCTGTTAAAAAATATACTGTATATTCTGAAATATGGGCCAGTTATAATTGTCCTTTGTTTATAAAACCTTTTTGATATAAACATTTAATATTAATTCACATTTGTTATTGAGTTATAAAGTTGTGAGATGTTTAAAATATCTGCTGTTGTGAGTAACCTTTGAACCCTCTGTCATTTTATTTTGTATTGGGTGGTCAGGTGTCAGTTTTGTTTGTTATCCAATGAGTGCCATCCAGAGAGCAGTATGGTAACCGATCGGATTATTGAGGGGGCGGGAAAAAAAAAACACACACAGAGATGGCTGAGAGAGAGTTGTAAGTTTTGTACGATCGATTACATTACTGGTTATCAAAGTTAAGAGCGATTTATTATTTGTTTTCGGGGGGGTTGTCAGTTTGTAACTCTGGTAAAACGGGAGAGTGAGCGTTGTTTTGGAGCTGGTTAAATCGGCCACGGAAATTCTACCAAAATGGAGCTAACGCCATAGCCATGTGCGAACTGCTACCCTATAGCCATGTGCGAAATGCTACTACATCGCTAGAAACCCACTTTGCCACCGAGTTTCTGAGTGAGTATGGCCATTATAGACTAAAATGAAATTGACATTTTTGGACAAGAAATAGTTAAGCTCATTCGATTTTGTGAACTTTTGGCTAGTGTGCATCGGATGCTGCTGTAGCTGTTGCTACAGTATGTGTGCTCAGGATTCGCGCTGTAGGCCGTGAGGTGTCTGTCTTTTGCATGTGGACGAGATGGAGCTTCAGGACGGGTTTCTTCATTGAGTATTTCACCTTGGGACGGAATGGTTTGGATAGATGGTCACTATAATCTTTCTGTTACCAAGGAACCGTGAGTACAGACAATATGCTTTGGAAAGATTTCAACTGAGCTCCAACAAGCGCGCCAACGTTGTGGTACCAGAAAACTGAAACGTATAAGTGAAAAAACCCCGGGGTATTGTTCAGTCATTTCATGTGAATTACGATGACATGTTGAAAATGTAAATCATCTAGTTCTAAAAAAAATAATACAAATACATTTTGATGTTTAACATTCAATATTTGTGGTCTGATATTTAAGAGTGTGTGATTTGGGGTGATTTTCTTTTATTTAATTTGTTTCCCAAATAAGGGTTATGGTGTTTAAGTACATGTGCATGGGAGTTTTATGCTCACAAGAAAAAAACCAAATGAACGCAGTATAGCTATATTCAAGCTAACCAGGCCTCTCCGCACTCTAGCCAGAGTTGCATGTCCGAAGTTTAGTTTAGCTTTGTGTATGCATCCTGATTTTAAATTTTAGTAACCTCTCATCAATTAATTTCCCCATGCACATGATAAATCCCGAAAAAGTATAATTGAGGAAGAGGGTTACACACAAAAGAGCGAATATAAGCATGGGGATAGAAAGTGACAGAGAGTCTTAGAAGGCAAAGTGTCAATAGCTGCAGCTATATAAAAAACAAACAAAAAAAAAACCCCAGCTTGAAACTTTGAAAACACTATGCTCCCAAAATACCAGCATATGCTAACAGTTACTAACCTCAAAACATCTATTTGTCTGGACTGAATGCTGTCGGGGGAAATATTTTGTGACTAGACGAGCCAGGATTATTGATATATTGATAGGTTTGACAGTGAAGCCTTTTGTAAAGCAGTATTCTATGCAAACTTTCAGGTTGGACATCGATGTGCAACAAAGAGAGAGAGAGAGAGAGAGAGAGAGAGAGAGAGAGCGAGCGATAGAAAGAAGACAGATAACTATATTTACTGTCAGGTTTTAATGTGATGGTAAAAAAAAAGGTGAAAATCAAACTTCAAAATCAAAGCAGCAACTTTACCAACTAGACCAATAGCAGGATTCAGAAAGATTTATTTTATATACAAAAAAAATAAAAATAAATTTTATTTATTTATTTGTTTGTTTATTTAGATAAAACTTTCTTTTGGCTTCTCCCGTTAGGGGTCACCACAGCGGATCCTCCGCATGTTTGATTTGGCACATGTTTTTACGCTGGATGCCCTTCCTAACGCGACCCTCCCCATTTATCCGGGCTTGGGACCGGCACTAAGAGTGGCTGGGGTTGGTTCCCTGACCGGGGATCGAACCCACGCCGCAGCGGTGAGAGCGCCGCATCCTAACCACTAGACCACCAGGGAACCCTTGTTTGTTTATTTAGATAACTGAAATTATTTCCAATAATCTTAAAAAAAGGTAATTTGCAACTTTTAAACTCAATATACATTTATAATATAGACTAAAACGAATATAAATTAATAAAATATGTAATGAGTAAATAATTATTAATGTGCACATCAGTCAATTATTATTATTATTATTATTATTATTATTATTATTATTATTATTATTATTACTGTCTAGTGGTTAGAATGCGGCGCTCTCACCGCTGCGTCCCGGGTTCGATCCCCGGTCAGGGAACCAACCCCAGCCACTCTCAGTGCCGGTCCCAAGCCCGGATAAATGGGGAGGGTTGCGTTAGGAAGGGCATCCATCGTAAAAACATGTGCCAAATCAAACATGCGGAGGATCCGCTGTGGCGACCCCTAACGGGAGAAGCCGAAAGAAAGTTACTATTATTATTATAATTGTTCTTGTTGTTGTTACGTTAATTTATACTTGGTTGTGTTCACAAGTAAAATGCTTTAATAAAACAGTAAAGTTGCTGTTTACTATGTTCATATCTATATAGTTCTACTAAAATATTGCTAGAATGTAACGTTTCTCTCGGTTGCTGTTGCCGTTTAACTAGAAATGCAATGCAGCCGTGTGTTAAGCAGTTAAAATGGAGGAAGTTCCAGAAACTGTAAGTAAAAAGGCTGAGTGATAAAAGTGACTGAGGACGAGAGAGTTTGACAACTGCTTTGTGGAAGAGTGCATGTGTTAGATAAATAAAGGAAAACCTCTTGAAATACCCATTTGACATTGACTGCTATTGATTAACTCACTCAAACCACTAAAACAACATACAAATCCAGTGACTTTATCTCTCAGGTCACACTGCTGCAATAAAAAAATAAAAAATAAAATCTGCTTAAAACAACCTGAAATGAGAAGTGATTTTTTTCCCCCCTTGTTATTTCATACCCCTGGGCAGAATGAGTATGATTCATCTGTACTAACTGCATAAAAGCATCATCCATTTAAGTCTAGGGACTTCTAAACAATCTCTAATATTTGAATATTGACAACATGCTATTGACACTCACAAGCATTGTGGGTAGGGGGTTAGGTGAGAGGTGAGATGCCTACTTTTCATAAGCCAACTCAATTCTGAGGTAATAAGTCCTGTTGTCTGTATTCTTCATTGAAACCCATCACATTGTAGAATAGAAATACATCCGAAGCTCTGAACAGTCATCTTCTGTAGATCTAATCAGGAGAAATGATTATATCACACAAAGCAGAGGGAAGTTTCTGACTGCTGGTTAATAATATGGAATGACAGCTGTGCGGAGAAACAGGATCAGGCCAATAAAAATAACAATAACAATAAAAATAGAAGCCCAGGTATGAGCAAAAACAGGAACTAGTTTGTCAGCTGCCAATAACAGTGCCAAAATGTATGTAGAGAGATGAAGTCATTCTCAGAGGAACGTGGAGATGAATGAGTGTATAGAGCTCTGAAGGTATGTGACATTTCCTATGCCATCTAGAACAAATGAGCTGTCAACATATACTGTACAACACACTGTCCCACCGTACACATGCAATCACATACAGACAGAAAACAAGACACAAAAGTAATTATCGCATAATGATTTTTATAATTCTATTTCTTGTTATTTTTTTTTATTATTATTTATTTCACTGCAATTCTGTTCTATTTTATTGGGTTTTTTTTTTTATAATATTTTTTTTAAATAGGTTTATTAAATGTACTTTTTTTCTCTATTTTATTATTAAACCAATGTAATTCATTTCTGTTTTAATGTCCTTGATAAGTCGTTAAAAAGCATTTTACTGCAAGGTGTCGTGTGTATGGGTATGGGGATGACAAATCAAATTTTCATTTAAAAAAGGTATAACCCTACTGTATATAATTTTTGTTTTATTTTTAACATACCCCTTTTAGCAAGTGGAACTCAATCCAAATAACAAGCAAAGTATCTAATTGATGAATCAAGCAAAAAACAGAAAAAGAGAAGGATTGCTGACCATAATGCGCATGCATTTTTACTGCATGCATTGCCAAGGAGACCACTGGCTCAAGGCTGTTATCTTACAAAGAGTAGACGAGGAGGCTTTGACTAAGGTGGTTTGTCTTCGATCAGAAACAAAAGGTGAGAAAATACTAAAAGGCTTTTGAAGTTCATTTGCTCAATTGTGAGCAGTTCCATCTCACTGGAGTTTGAGAAGTCATAAATGTCAAAATCACATCTGCGGCACTGGTGATATGTTGGAATTACACGCCTTTATTAAAAAAGAAGCTTTCTCTGCACTCGGCCCTGAAAGCAAATCAATTTTTCTGGATGTTTAAAGACAGCTCAGTGAATTTTCTCAGCTAAATGAACTTGCCCGAGACTTATACTCACAGTCATGCAATTAGGAACAATCATTTTCCCTTTTCTTTCGTTTTTCTTTTTTTTTTTTTTTTTTACAATTATTTCCTCTTAGAAAATACCTCCCCTTTGACAACATCTTTTGCTCAGAGATTTCAAAATGTGTCAAGGATTATTACTACTACACATGAACTCTGAGTCAAACAGCCAACACATTTTTGCCGTGCCCTCATGCTGTGCGCTCTGTGGTTCAAATTGTGATTTAGAAAAATTATTTTTGCCGTTTTATTAAGACGAACCAGTAAGGGCCGATTTCGCTAAACAAATCAAGTGTTATCTCTGGTGTTTGTGCACTGCTGAATTTTTAGACCTGGCTGTGTGGTACATACGAGTTTCGTACAATATTATATGGTTGTTACTCAAGCAAGAATTTTGTTAAGAATAGGGCTCTCTGGACTGGTCTGTGTCCTATTCAACTGCTGTAATCAATTGCTAAACAAATATGAAACTCCCAGTCTTTGGGTGATATTTAGTCCTGATTCAATAGAAATGCACTCCAAATAATAAAAATAACTCCAGATAAGTCCGATAAGCCAGCAGCAGTTTATTAGACTAAAGTCAAGCCCAGACCATGATGCCACCATGCTTCATTGTAGGAACAGTGTTCTCAGGCTGATTTTTATAGTTATATGGTTCAGCTTTGGTATCATCAGACAAGAAAAGCTTTTCCCACATGTTTGCTGAGTCGCCAATGAGCCTTTTAGCAAACTTATACGGCCTTTTGTTCTAGACACTCTTCGATAAAACCCTGCTTAGTGGAGAATCTGGGCTATGGTTGTCCTCTGAATACCTTCTCTTATTTAATCTTTAGATTTATCCTGTCCCCAAGAGTTCCTTCAGAAAATGTGCACATATTCTCTTGGTTTGCACTGTCTGACGCACTCTTCTTGTTTTTCGTGAACAGCGATATATCACCAATAAATATCTGGGTAACACTGATTCCAGCATAATGCCTATTAAACAGCATTAGTTCTGCAATGGAAGCAGAGGTAATTTGTTCATTTGCAAGCATGGCTCTTGTTTTTTTTTTTTTTTTTTTTTTTTTTTATACTGTTGGTGTTTTTCTTTCTTTTACCCATTAGAAAATGACAACTGGATTAGTTAAAATAACATTAACTACACCTAATAAAAAGTTCATTAAAAAAAATCATAAAAAAATCACCTCCTAAAATTCACCTAATAAAAACCATTAAATGGTCTGATTAGTTTTAGTGCTACCTGCATGAACATCTCTGTTGCCTCCTGCACTGGAAAACGTTTAAATTTTTAACCGTTGTAATACACTGTGTTTAGCCACTTTTGTGTGAAAATCCATGGATTTCCAGGGGTTTAATGATGGTTGTGGTGAAATTCCATTAAAATTACACATGCACTGATTGATTTTTTATTTTTATTTATTTTTTACTGAATATCATGTATATTCATTTATCATAGTCTATAGACAATACAAAAGTATTCATATGTATGCATGTGTATATGTATAGTCACAACATGGACAAAAGTTTATGGACACATGAGCATAAGATGTGTTTTTTGAACATCCCATTCCGCATTTAGTCCCCATTTACTGTTATAATAACCTCCACTCTTCTGGCAAGGTGTTCCACAAAATTTTGGAATGTGCTTGTGAAGATTTGTGCACTAATTGGAGTCATCATAGATCCTCAGGCACAGTTCCTGTCAACATCTGGTGCATATTCATAGGCTAATTGCCCATATGAGCAGTGAGCTTTGGCTTTTATGAATGTATGTACCGCAATTTCCGGACTATAAAGCGCACCCATATATAAGCTGCACCCACTGAATTTGACAAAGATTTTACATAAATGCATAATAAGCCGCACCTGTCTATAAGCCGCAGGTGTCTACATTGAAACTAATGAACTTTACACAGGCTTTAACGAAAGACGGTGTCTGTTACACGGTGTAACGGGTGAAATATGTTGCGCTTCCTTTAGGAGCATAGCGGTATTTTGGGAATAGCATGGCGCCGCATTTTTCCGCTATTACTGCATGTGTGGAGACCGAGGAATATGTCCTTATTATTTTCTGATGCTCATTTCTACGTTTCTTTGACTAACCCGTAACGCTGTTGCCAAGAATAATAAAAAAGCACGAGTTTTGGAAACCTGTCTGTGCTTATATGATTTCTGTTGCAGGTGGAGTTAGCGAGCTATCCCATGACCCAGACTCAACGTGTTACAACGGCTTGTATCTAAACAGTAGCCTACCACGAAAGTCATTGTTCACTGTCTTCCTCCTTCCTTTCACAACTATTTCTCTCGAGAGTTTATCTTTTGGCATCGTCGTGCGTTTAAGAAAAACGTTTTTTTCTCCCGATGCCGTGCAGCTCAGAACACCGGGAAAAACCCAGGAAAAATCCATAAATTAGCCGCTTCGTTGTTTAAGCCCCGGGGTTCAAAACGTGGGAAAAAAGTAGCGGCTTATAGTCCGAAAAATACGGTATGTATGTATGTATGTATGTAAATGTATATTATATTTTATTTAATTTATATTATATTTTCCCCTCCTGCTAACTCCAGAGCACTTGAATGTTGACTTACCCTGTCATGACCTTACCTCTCTAGCCTTCTCAGTCTGCTTTCTCTCATCTCGCAGCTATTGTGTGCCTAATTTAAGGTCCTGCTGTGACCCCATGTGTGGTGAAAGGGAGAAGACAAGAGAGCTGAGAGAAAGGATGTAAGGAGTTCACATCTACATATTTGTCGATCCATATAATTACTGTGTGTGTGTATTTATTCTATGTGCACGAGTGTATTTATTATTGAAAGTTTGTAAATTAACAATATTCCCTTTGGGTCCTCCTGGTATCCACCAGGAAGTGAGAAAAGAGACATTCCCAGAAATTAGGATGCACATTTCCTCTTTGTTTCTATATTAACACAACATTTACTTAATTTAAACAAGTAAACCTTTGTGGATTTTTCAATTCTATATGACTAATGCCTTAATGACTTTTATAGCTTACTCTATATAAGGCATGCCAATATCACAGATTTTATATTCCTGACCATACTTAGAAGTTCAGCTTTTATAAATAAACATAGTCCCTAAGTTACGATGGTTTAACTCAAGATTTTTCTATCTTACAATGGCGATACATCAAAATTGTAACAATATTGTCATTTTTGTGTCGGGATGCTCTCAGGATATGTGCATCTCCCGCCTTGTGAGATGACTTTATCTTTCTAATGATTGACAGAGTTCAGTTGTCTCGGTGTTAGAACGTGTGTTTTTGTTCCCCTGAGTTTTTGTTGTTTCGAAGTCCAATTTTAGCTCGTCTCTCTCCTTTTCATCGGCATCGTTGGACACTGAAACAGAGCATATCCGGCTCCATCCTCCACTCGCGAACTGCCTCTTAACCACGCTTACTGCCACATACATACAGTATATACTGTAAAGTTTAAACATTATGGAACTGAAAATTGCTCTGTTTTGCCAAACTATGTACTATAAATGTGTTAAATTATTAACAAATTACAGTATACTATCCCATACTGATCACGATATATTTGGAATGAAGAGAAAAAACTTTAATCTCAGTCAAACCCAAAGACTACTTGGGAAAGTGGAACTATAACCTATTTTGAGTTTGTAGCTATCTATTGTAACGTGCAGCTGCTCAGAAGCTGAGTATGCTTTCGGGAAAAAGTGGCAGAAGTGCACATAACAGTTTAAAGCCATTTCTAAAAAATACAGAATTCAGTGATTGAAATGGAGGCATATCTGCCAGTAAAGATATTTAATGTTCAGGCAAGTAGTAGCTCAGACTCTCACACTATCATGTACAGAGAGGTTTGATCTCTGCTCGGCCAAACGTACAAATCATTGGGAAAAGACTACATTTTCCTAGTTGGCAGGGTCGATATTCTGTCCTTTCTGAGTCTCTCTGCTCATCATACAACTTCCCACTGAAACAACCTTGCAATCTGAACTAATTTAGTAATCAGCCTCTCTTCCTGACATCGTCGCCTCAATCACTCACAGTGCTGATGTGCACATCTGGGTATCTCTCTTGTGTTTTAAATTCTGTCTCAGGTTTCAGAATTTCTACTGTATTGGTGCATCCGTTATAGTTTTGCATAGCTTTCAGTTTAGCTCAGTATAACCCACAGAAATCTCAACCAGCAAAGATTTATAAAACAAGCTCAACAAGTTGAATATTCAAAGCTACGATTAATGTAACATACAGGCAATAATGCAGTCTTTCGCACAGATCCGAAATACAATGCATAAGTATTCTCCCTGCCTATTCACAATTTTGAGTCATACATTCATCAAAGTCATCTACCGTATTTTTCGGACTATAAGCCGCTACTTTTTCCCACGTTTTGAACCCCGCGGCTTAAACGGCTTATTATAAAGCGGCTTATTTTTGAATTTTTCCTGGGTTTTTCCCGGTTTCACAAACTTCAAGCCAAAAAACTGAACCCCATAACATTAGACCAATGAAATTTCCGAACGGAAACGAAAAAACGCACCTCACCTGTGTTCTGAGCTGCACGGCATCGGGAGAAAAACTTCCACCGGGTGATTTTTAAACGCACAACGATGCCAAAAGATAAACTCCCGAGAGAAATAGTTGTGAAAGAAAGGAGGAAGACAGTGAACAATGACTTTCTTGGTCGGCTACTGTTTAGATACAAGCCGTTGTAACGCGTTGAGTCTGGGTCATGGGATAGCTCGCTAACTCCAGTTGCAACAGAAATCATATAAGCACAGACAGGTTTCCAAAACTCGTGCTTTTTTATTTTTCTTGGCAACAGCATTAAGAGTTAGTCAAAGAAACTTAGAAATGAGCATCAGAAAATAAAAAGGACATAATCCTCGGTCTTGCACACACGCAGTAATACCGGAAGAATGCAGTGCCAGGCTATTCCCAAAATACCGCTATGCTCCTAAAGGAAGTGCAACATATTTCACCCGTTACACCGTGTGTAAAGTGTCTTTCGTTAAAGCCTTTGTAAAGTACATTAGTGTAGACACCTGCGGCTTATTTATGTTCAAAATAAAAATATTTGTAAAATTCAGTGGGTGCGGCTTATATATGCGCTTTATAGTCCGGAAATTACGGTACTTGCAGTTAGTCTTCTGGGATATATCTAGAACAGCTATGTACACTAGGACCCTGATATTCTTGCCTATTCTTTTCATGAAAAAAAGCCCAATCTCTGGCAGATCGGTTGGGGATCATTTTGTTTATTACACTGTGCTTTGAATTGCCACTATAATGCTTTGGCAGTAACCATAAGTAACCTTATTGTGCGATTAGAAAGTGAATCTCGACACTAATCTCAAGTGTCTTGTGAACTGAATCTAGATTTCCTCTTGGATTTACATGTATTTAGCTTCATACATTTTGCACATTCCTGTTCCATCTGATTAAACAAAATAATCTGATGATGCCAAAACCAAAGACAACAATTGTCTTGAACCCAGAAAACTCTTTGCAGCATGTTTACTGAGAACGTCATGATTTATTGTTTTCAAATCATGACTTTCTTCTTCCCACTTCATAAAGCCTAGGTTTGTGGATTGTCTGCACTATGGTTGTCCTGGTGTCCTATAGCTGTAAACAGCTTCGCTCTTCTGAACTACGGGATCCCTTCAGCTTCAGAGAGCTCTTTGAAATCTTGATTGCTTCTCTGAATAATGTCCTCCTTACCCAGTCTGTGACATTTGTTGGATTGCCTCCTCTAGGCAAAGTCACAGTTGCGCCATATTCTTTTCATTTTTTTAATCGTGATGCTCTGTTGGATGCTCAAAAATAATGCTCAAACTCTTCCAGAACTTTGACACAGAATACATATGTAATTTACTGTATATTTGTGGCATGTGGGTGTTCTGTTTAATACCAGAATTGTATGGGTATTGACTTGCTATTACAAACAATACTGATAACGACCATCGGATTGATGTCAGTTGTCTTTATCTCCTGTCTACCCCGGGGATTGTTATCTCACTGTCATACTGTCAGTCAATTCTTGGATTGATCTTCAGTAAAAACAATATCCTTATCATGATGGATTTGGAATCTGAGCAAGTACTGGCAGGCACAAAGCAGAAATACATACACACATTCACAGTTTTCTCCAATTGTGTAGCCAAATGTCCAAATGCCATGGGGTTTTTTTGTGTGTGGCAGGAAATCTGAAATCCTGAAGGAAATCCCCACCACAGCAACAGCTAAAACTCTACATATACAGCCAACATATTTGATCAGGGACCCCAGAGCTGTGAGTTGGCAAAGGTACCCACACCAAAATAAACATCAGATTAACATCCAAATGAAGCAATAAATCGATTGGAGTGACTTTTTCTGCATTTACATAATGAAGGCATTTATGTTACTTATATTCTTCATTCTTCATATGCTTCATTGGAACTCAGCAAACTGACAGTTTTCAGTACAATGCCTGAGCACATGGCTTACACAAATTGCTTCAAGCTTCAATCCAAATAAAAAAAAAAATCAAATTTAATCATGCCCTATATGTTAGAATAGGCTTACTAAGTTTGTTCTAGCACAATGGCTTTGTCACATGTGGGTGCACAATGAAATCATGTAGCTCCTCCATCTATGACATAGTCAAAAATGTAATTTCACATATAAACCTTTGTCGACATGGAAAACCATGGCTTTCACACAAGAGTAAAAACGCTGATGGAAAAAAATGAATGCAAAGTTATCAGTTTTCAGGTCTGGAGAAAAAGGAAATAAGGCAGCTTGAGGCAGCTGAAGGAGTCGAACATGACAACCTGAAACCGAGATTTGAATAAGCTAACCCTAACCCTGACTTATTATTCCTGTAAGTGAGACAGAAGATAAGAATGACAATTTACTCAGGGGGTAATCGGTATACCTTGGCGTACCTCTCATGTGTCACCAAGTTTGGAAATATTGTAATTAGCACACATGAAACAGTGCTGCAGTATTCTCTAATCTGACCGGTCAGAAGGGTTTCTACAACAGCAGCTCTGATGAGAGAGCTAGATGCAAGGTCTATGTTAATTCAGGGTTTATTTAATTAATATGGTTAAAAAAAAAAAAAAGAACCTTGTGAAATTCTTGATATGGTGACATTTGTGGTGAAAAGCAGTCTCTACTATCAGTGCTTTACAGCAGTTAGGTGGTAGTTTAAAAGGCATTAGACTGTTTACACACTTCTGTTTATATCCAGCCAAATGTTTACATGTACGGTATTTATTTTTTTATTTCTATATGGTTCTTTTTGCACAACCTTCTGTACTGCACTGGTTGGTGTTACTGTGTTACTGTTTTTCCTTGTCTCATGTTGTCTCTTGTCTTTTTTCCCTCCCATTTTTTGCACTAAATGTTGCACATGTGCACTTTGTGTTGTTAGTTTAGAGTTATGTGTAGTTCTGTGTTCCTTGTGTTCTTTTTGTTAATTTGTGTTGTTTGCTGTAGCACCTTGGTCCTGGGGAAACGTTGATTTTTTCGTTGCACTGTGTACTGCACTGTATATGGTTGAAATGACAATATAGCCTACTTGACTTGACTTGACTTTAAATCTAAAGGTCAAGGGTTCAAATTTTCGGCCACACCAAACGGTCCCTTCTGGGCCCCCGAGCAAGGCCCTTAACCACATAGCTGCTCAGTTGTATAAATGAAAGTAATACAGTATAAGTCGCTCTGGATAAGGGCTTCTGCCGAACGCTTTTAAATATATAGTATTTACAGTTAGAAGTAAAGCTGTAACTTCCCAACATGGAGAAGCTGCACGTTTCTTTGTTTGTCTAACGTCTAAGGGAGAATAAAAAGAGGCTGGGACAAAAATGATTGTTTATCGCTGCTATAGTGTAAGTGATAGCATCATACTTTAATAACTATGAAAAATAGTGAATGCTGACAAATCTCTATGATATAAGGAGAATAGAAATTCTGGGATGTGATTATGTAAGAAAATAATGAACTTTGCTTCGTTTTGGGCCTCACAACAGCACCAACAGCACCTTTGATTACTTTTCTATGCCGGTGTGCACCATCGTGTTTTATTACCTGCATTCCAAAAAGCAAATAAGCTAAAAAAAACAACAACAAGCGAATAAATCTCAACCCGAAAACTAAACCCGAAAATCGAATAGAAAACCTAGCACAAAATTCTCTTCTTACAAAGAATATAACAGAGAGTTTTGTTTTGCTTGGAACAACAAGTCTGCATTTAAGATCTAATACCTATTCCGTGTCACATCTAAGTTAATTTACGACCAGATCTGCAGTGGAGACGTACCGTAAAGCTTATATGACATTGTGCGAAGAGAACCACTTCTTCATAAGAAAGCATTTTGTCTATGGTAGTTCTTATTACACACCTCATGCATATCTACTGTAAAAGTGCTTAATGTAGGGGTGTATAGAGTAGATGGATGAATGCACTCACCACTGTGCAGAGCCATCTGTACCACTGACTTCCAGGACATCGTAGTCTTCTTCGAGCTGGAAGTCGGTGAAAACGAGTGCGATGGTGTCACCCGGCTCAGCCAGCACTGTCCATGTGCAGTCAGCATTATTGTTATACTCCTGTGGGTAGTTTGGACTTGTGATGATGCCGCTCTGACCTCGCAGTGTTCCCCCACAGCCGTCGTCTGCTGCAAAACCATGCACACAAACACACACACACAATATGAAAGTGATTAATTCCATAACAATCTGCCTGATTAGCTATGTACTTGCATTGTGGATTAAATAAGATGGATTAGAATACAGAACGATAGCACTTTGTTGCTAGCAGGAGGGTTGATGTAACCCACTGAAACGTGGCTAATTAACTGAGATGAATTCAGATTTTGGTTAATTTGCGCTTGCAATTTGGCATCTTCTTCAATATTGCTTTTAGCAGACAGTCACCCCAACTGCTACGTATGCCTATGCACTGCTATGGAAATCAAGCCCCTCTGGCACGTCATGATTTCTTCAATAAGAGATACCTCTCCATCTCGTGTTTTCTTTTTGTCTCTCTATCTTCAGTTTTTGTCTGTCTGGAAGCCAGCCATTGAGCTCAGGATAATGAAACTATTTTTTGTAAGAAAAGGCAGCGTGATCACAGGCAGTGTAAATCTCCCTGCCTTTCTTCTATCATTTCACCCAATTCCCTCCTGTTGCCCCCCCCACATTCCTTCTTAGGGAAAAAATCAAAAAGGTATAAAAACTTTTTGACAGTAAGAAAACAGGCTAAGCATCTGACCTCCTTTTTCAGTACCAAAAATCATTTATTCACCTTAAAAACCTGCAAGTCTCTCCATCCTCGCATGTGATAGTAGGTGAGTTTAGACAGACTACTGTCCAGCTAGCAGACCTGAGACAATTGGTATGGGAATTGTTCGTATTGAAATAGAGAGAGAGAGAGAGAGAGAGAGAGAGAGAGAGAGAGAGAGAAACAGACAGAGCAAGAGTAGAGACGACGGATTTGAAGAAGAACATGCATTATGATGTTTTCAAACACTGAATAAAAACACTACACAGGAAAAAAGTTCGCTAAACATAATAAGGAAAAGAAAAGCTAGCTAAATAATATAAAAATTAAAAAAAGCTAGCTATATAATGTGTAAATGTAAAAAAAAAAGCTAGCTAAATAATGTAAAAATGTAAGCTAAATAGTTTAATTTATAATGCATTTTATTCAAGAGATTCTTTTACTGCATAATGCTGAATATTATTTTCTTCTCTATTAACATTTACCTTAAATACTTCCAAAAACCTTTAAAAATATTTTACCTCAAACTTGGTTTCTTTTGACCAAAAATAAATAAATGAATAAACAATAAACTAACATATACAGTGTATATATATAAAAACTCATGCCCCACTCAAACACACGTCTCATATATTTGTTAATAGCTCAACTCTGACTCGATAAAATGAACTCATTGCATATTAACTATTTAAAGTGTATATTTAACATACTTTGGTTGCCTGAATTGGGAGAAGTTTCTAGAGAGGGCATGTGTACAACATTGTGAGATTTTCATTATACACCCTTTTTGGGAAATAAACAGTTATAGAGAAATTGTGTAAAAGTGAAAATGTACATTTAAGTATCCTGGAATATCTATCATGATAAAATTAAGAAAACAGAAAACAAACATGGAGAAAACATTAAACACACCACACAGCCAGCAACCAGGGCTCAGAATCAATTTCACTCTACCCACTTTACCACCTTGTTCATGATAGTGTTTATATGTTTACCAATTAAAGAAATTCAGATCAAATCATTAGACGTATAAGCAGGCTTATGAAGGATGTTAACATTCTCATCATCCTGATGATCATCCTAACATTCTCAAGCCCAATGACCTGAAAACAAATAACACTGCATTTATAGTATACATGAAATCGTTGATGCAAGTCCACAGAGTGGGCACTAATTTGCATTCCCATGATCCCCTGTAGCTGCTTATTACTGCAATGTTTAAGACCAGTGTCTGTGCTTTATTACATTTAGGGGTTATCATTAGGTTATTGTCATGTGTGCTAGTTTGCGATGCAGGTATTTTGTGTATATGCTTGTTATGGATATAGTGTTCAATGTATAGCGGAATCTTGGTGAGACACGATACTAGTTTTATAGTTTTCCTCCCTCAAACCACCACTGTACATGTTAGTTACAGCAATAACAGAGCAAGTACATTGCATGATGCATGATGCATTTAATATTCTAAACAACATTACCATGGACAAATATGGATGCTTTATGCAAATGTATGTTTATTATTAGTGAAGCTCAACATAAAGCATGGAGACCAAATATTCTTGTTTGTAATTTTGGTATTTTAAATTACGTAACTCATCAGGACATCAAACTGAACACATGGTTTTCACACGGATTTTGCCGGATGTGTGCAACATGGCGGATTTTGGTGCTTGATTTGAGACTTGTCGCATCAGTAAAACAAATGTTTAATGATTAAAAAAAAAACTTTTTTAAATATCTGAGTAAAGAAAGGACGTCGTTAATAAATGTGTGTTGCGTTGAAGGTTTTAATTTCGGCTCTTTTATATTTATTTATTTATATTTTCATAATAAAAAATGCTCGAACATAAACGCGCGCTGCATTAATCGCGCGTTAATAAAATTATTGGCGGTAAAATTAATTTGCGTTAAGGTATTAATTTTGACAGCCCTAATATATATATATATATATATATATATATATATATATATATATATATATATATATATATATATATAT